>OMLP01012660.1:0-22417 GCA_900302685.1 Spondyliosoma cantharus
ACAACATGAAAAACAAACTCCTCCAGCTGCGGCGGCTTCACGTGTGGCGTCTGCACCCTCACGTGAAAATTATGATGGAGAGAGCGGGCGAGCGAGAGAGAGAGAGAGGATGAGAGAGATTTTTTCACTCACTCAGACCTTGATGGTTCAAAGAGCTCTGTAATGCTGAATTAACCTGTGATGAATGACAGCGCTGACTCTGTGAGATGGGTTGTCATGGAGACGGTCTGAGGGAGCTACTGACGCATATGGCGGCTTATCAGCTGAGCGAGTGGGCGGTCGGTGGCGCTGACCTCGCAGGTCAGCCGCCACGCAGATGTAACATCAGCTACGACAAAAGGACAGTAAAGTATTCCATGTTGTCATACGTGACAAATGCATCACGTACAGCTACCTGATAAATGTGGAGTTTAAAAGCTCGTCGCTCACCTGTCAGTGGTTTTACACAGTTAGACGTGAGGAAAGTGGGATTTCACATAACTTACAACTATTTTGGATACATTAGATTTGACCTACTTAAGATCTCTTTTAATATACTTTATACATTTGATGTCTCTGTACCTCAACTTAGGGGCGGCTAATGCAATTGTGCATTTATTGGATTGTTGAGATGTTCATCAAATGGATGGGCAAGTTAACCCCACCTGTCATCATAGGGCCACAGTTTGTCCTGACAAACTGTTGCACAATGATGTTGCTGAATAAAACATAATATTCAGTAGAAGCATCCGTCTAAAGTTTATTATACAACAGCTGAGTTTTATGTCGCTGTGGTGCTCAAATCAGCGTTCCACACAAAATCCCATCTCATGAGCGACGGGGCAGAAGAATTATAGAGTGAGCAGATGCATAATTTCCACACGGGATGGGAGACAAAATCCCACCTTTGTCTTCTCCACTTTTACAGCTCCAGTTTGATTTAGGGCCCAGACACACCCAACAGACACCACAGACGTAGCAGCGATGTAAAAAGCTGAGCAGCCGTTATCACAGTCGTTTCTTAAACCTGTTTTATTCAGGGAGGGTTCACTGAGAGAGTGCTGCCTTCTTCAGGAACGCCCTGATCGCTTTCACACAGTAACACATTCACACCTGGAAGCAGCTCGATGGCCAACAGATCAGACTGTGGTGGTGCTATGCAGCTCCACTGGAGCAGTCGGGGTTAAGACCTTTGCTCAAGGGCACCTAGTGGTGGCAATGAGGGAGGGGCAGCGATGCCTTTCACTTTACCCACTCAGATTTATCCTGCCGGTCCAGGGATTTGAAGCTCACGTCTCTAACCATTAGGCCACCATCAACAGGCCACGCCACGGATTAAACATCCTCAGTCGACCAGATCGCTGCTGACAGCGGCAGACGAGTGCCGACGGTGCAGAACACAACACAACAATAACAGCAACAGACTCACTAAAACTGCACAGCCAAAATAAAGATGAACAAAGTTCTGAGTTATTAAAAATGTTGAGAAACTCATTCTAGTCATCTTCAGTTATTAGTGTGCATTTAAGTTAAATGGTGCTGAAAGTGATTTGGTCTTGGTTTTGTCTCTCAGTTTGTTGGGGCTGAGAGAGGAAGACTGCTCGTGTCTTTGTGGCTAAAAATAATTTGATCTTCAGTAACATTTCATTGATATAAACGTAAATACAGTCAATGCAGCAAATAGCATTAAAGTTATTTCTTTAGTTGAAGAATCTTTGTCTTCATGATGCTCCTGTAATCTGTAAATGAGCCGGCTTCAGGGTGGTATCGCTCCACATTATAAAATAAAATCCTTCTGGCGAGTTGTGACATTTCTACAGATCTACAGAACAGATAGAAGGTTAGTAAATAGGCCATGAATCAACTTAGAAGTGCCTAAAGCAGTTTGACATATGGGTGATAACGTGAGCCGATGTGTGGTTGGCGCTCTCGCGGCTCAGTTGATGTGGTGATAATGCCTCCATGTTGTTGCCTGAACGAAGAGCTCCAGATCATTTTTTTGGAGTCTATCCAGTTCTGTCACTATCAAGCTGATTTCCTTCCACTTTCACTCTTATCCCTCCACCGACACTATTCCCTCTTCTTCTCCACCCTCGTCTCTCTCTCTCTCTCTCTGCATCGGGCCACACTTGGAGTCTGAGCCAATCGCCCCATTTCTCAGCCAGCCTTCCATAGCCAGCGATGAATCCGTCTAAATCACAAGCTTAACAGTGTGCTGTGATACTGCAGGGACTGGAGGGTCTCAAAAGCACAGTTCATAGAGACATGAGATGGATAGACATATAGAGAGGGTTAGAAACAGGGAATGTAAAGAGAGAGGAGAAAGTTTATAATGTCAAAACCCAAAGAGGAGGAGAGCAGGTTAAAAAATAAGTCAACATCGTGGCGTATCGATCGAATCAGTAAATGCTCTGCAGCCAGTCAGCCGGTCAGTGCAAGACTCCACTCATGTGTTGACTCTCCCGTCCTCGAGGCCAGTGATCAGCCTCGCTTGTGCAAACAGACCAAACAGAGCAAAGATGATGACTGGACGTCTCTCTAACAGCGCATCGCTCCAGAGCAAATCAATTTGTCATTAATGCCTCAACCGAGAGGCTAAAAAGGAAGCAGGAAATGAAATTATTCCCCTAGTACACTCGTAATTACATGGACAGGCAACGTAATAAAAGAAATATTAGCTCACATGATTTCATCTGGACAGCAAATTGTTTTATTGTGAGGGGATACTTTCTAATTTCATACTGTAAAATGTACGTTGGTGTGATGCCATTAGAACTGAAGATGCACATCCACTTCTAAGATGGTTTACCTGTCAGTATGGATCCAGTATGGAGAGAGAGGGATGGATCTGAATTTCCTCTTGGTGATGACCCAGGAGTATTATAACCACTGCGTAGCGTTTGTTCCTGATTTTCTCTTTTATCTCTTCCTCCACTAGCACATTTGTGAGGACATATATATAATGCACGAGCACAAGGTTACACAACAAACACTCCTGCCAACATTTTCTCATGAATCTTGCTGATTGATAGTTGGTGAGGCGCCAAGAAAGGCAGCACTGCAGCAGCAAACATCAGGGAGAGGAAGACTGCAGCTAGCAAACATGGATGTAAACACAGCCACATTACAGTGTCTCCTAAACCATTTATTAACTGTTTATATACTACTTATAGATGCTCAGTGAATGGGGGAGCTAGTAAAGAGCTTCCAGGATATATCTTTGTGACAAAATATGTATTAAAATACTTTAATTTGCTGAAATTGCCTCATTTCTTCTTCAGCTCAGTGCCCAGTTTGTTTTCGCGGTGGGAGCTCTCCATAGTGCTGAAACACCAACACAGACGCTTAACTGTGAGAAAGCACTCACTCACATTCCTTCCTATTTCTCTATTTCAGCTGCCTCAGGAGGACAAAATACCCATTACGCTTGCCATCTATTTTGTCAACAACATAACAATCTCTCCGATCAAACACAACTTCCACTGTGAAATTCAGCGTCCCTCATCAGGAGATGCAGAGACAGAGACGCAGGCCTGGGGACCGAGCAGCAGCAGCACAGAGGAGATCTGAACAGGTGACTGGTGTCACACTGCATCATCCATCCCATTAGTCAGGCCTACAACAGGACAAGATGGAGGGGGCAGGTTGGTAAACCTTGCTCAAGGGCTGCAGAGCTCCTGTATCGGCGATCAAAGCTGCAACACGCCTGAAACTCCCCGACTGTGCTGGACTATCAGAAACAATCAACGGGAGGATTGGAAACAATGGATGGAAAACAATATCAAACAGTGATATAACTCAGACTTTAGCAGTGCATCATCATCATCATCATCATCAGGGATTCATCTCACAGGGTTTTATTGCTGCTTCTGGTACATAAAAGGCGAGCTAGAAAAGATTCAGCTAAAATATTTTTTTGATTTCGTAAAACAAAGATCACATCCACATTTTGCCAAATATGTACCGTTTTGAAAATGACTGGATAGTTCGGAAAAATAAAAAGGGATTCTACGCAAGGGCTGGATTCTAAAACCTCACACATGCTAAAGATTTCAACTGGTAGTAACGGTGAATGAGACTTAAAACTACAGGCCAAAGAAGTCTCAGTCAGCAAAACGAGCTATGCACAGCGACAGCGACAGGAGTTGGTTACCTCGCTGGGAAGTTGCCTGGAGCTCTTCATCTTCCAGCTCCCTGTCGCTGCTCCTGACTGTCTCATTACTTCCACAGACTGTATACAACTTCTCCCTGCAAGATTTCAAACTCTACTGTCAACAAACACTGAAAATAACTAGCGTATTGTTTTTTTTAGACGCATTTGTGATGAACGAAAGCTACCAAGCCAGTGACTGCAGTTTGAGACAGAATATTATCTTGTGAGGAGCATTTTCCGCTAATTTGAGACATCCCAGAACCATTTCTGATCCAATGTGTATAACACATATTGTCTGTCTACACAAACACACTATAGAACTCAGTAGCACAAGAAATATTGATCCCCGATCAGGTTTAAATGGAGACATTCAATAAAGCTCAGCAGTTTAGAGACGCTGAGTGGCAGATGCATGGTGCTGAACTGCTCTGTTGTACAAGCTCGTCGATTCACTGATAACGTCTTTGTGTTCCATCAAGCCATTAAAGCATCAGAGTGTGTGTGTGTGTGTGTGTGTGTGTGTGTGTGATCCTCTGCTGGAAAATGAGGATGTTTATTTCCTGTCTCATTCGTCCGAGGTCGACAGGAACTCCGAAATCACAACAGCTGGAAAACAATTTGAACTGAGGTGGGAGTGATGAGTAGGAGTCTGTTTATTTCCCTCAACAAAAATAGTTTTCATACCATCGGAAGCTATTATTGTTCTGAATTCTTACAGACACACACACACACACACATCTCTCAGAGTGCAGAAGCTATTAGCAATCAGAGGCACGTCTGCAGCCGCCTCACTAAAGACACTCTGGGCCTTTAAATACGCGAATGATTATGTTCTGAACAAGCTGTTCTCCAGAAACAGAAAACAACTGCAGAAGGAAAAGAAATCAGAAATCCTGCTGCTGGATAATCACAATTCAAGAACCGACACAGCGCTTTCATCTTTTCACACCAGCGTGAGTGTTGAGGAGTTGTTTCTAACAGGAAGTGTAGATCAGAGCAGAAAGCTTGTAGAGGTTTTCCGATCACTGTGAATGGCATTAATCCAACGTATAAGCATACAGCTTTGTGCCCTGCTCTTCTCCAGCTTGCCAACAGCTCATTATTTATTCTGCAAGCTTCTCTTTCAGTCAAAACATCAGCATCTACTGCACGTACTTTGGAAACGATGCCACCTCTCAAGTAAGTTTCTCTCTTCCTCTGTCTGGTCCCGTCTCTGTGCTCTGACTGTAACCTAGATTTTTCTCTGTATGAAGAGCAGAAACCCGAAGACATCCCATCTCCAGCTCTGTACACCAAGTCCTGACTTCTGTCCCTCCAACCCAGCAGCCACTCCCCAACTTTACCTGCTCCTCCAGCTTGCCTGTGTCCTGGTAGTTTAGCGAGAAACCGGCGAGAGGGAAGTCCTTTGGGTTTTCAAACATACCGTGTCCTGCTTCCCGTCTGTTTTTGTGTCCATATAATTAGAATGAGCCTCTGCATGTGCGGCCAGGAGCCCACTGAGAAATGTGAAATGGATAACCTGGGGCTTGGGAAACCAGCCAGCGCTGCCAGTAAAGTCTCCCCCTCCACCACCACTGATATGAGGCCCTGCCCTGTGGGCTGTGATGTCATCACTATACCCACTCACACAGCGGTCATCACTGCCGGCACCAGAGAATGATCCAAGCTATGGGTCGAGAACCTTCCTTTCTCTTCTGCCTTCTCTCTCTCTCTCTCTCTCTCACCGTGTCCTTTTCAAATCATCTTCACTTTCAGATTCCATTTGATACCTTTTCATCCTCCATCCTTTCATTTTCTTGCTCATACGTCCTTCATGACCATCATCAACAAACTGACGACATCTCTGTGCAACTGATCCCTTCAACACACGAACACAAACAAGATGTACTGACAGACGGATAACCACTTTATTTCATTTGTGTTTGTTTGATTTTTAAATGGACAGATAATTTACCCATTGACTGGAATAATACTACATAAAGTTTTATTTACTTATCTGAAATACGCAGGGCTGCAATCAATTATTATTTTTTGATAAACAGCTGATTACCCACTAATCACTTGGTACACAAACAGTAAGGAGTAGAAATGTCAGTCACAACTCTTGAGGATTTACTGTAAGTTGACAGTTTCAAATTGCTGGTTGGATAAAACAAAGAAAATCAGCAGATATTAACCAGGGCAGCTAATCTAAATATTATCTAAATCACAATATGGCCAATATCACAGAGGCCGTAGTGCTGCAGAGACAACATCTGCAAGAAGACACTTCTTTAACATATTGTGCCGCACAAATATTAACGCTTGAAAACGAGGATGTATTTGAGAGTTCTGCTCAAAAAGGGACTTATGACAAATTGATTTCCTGTCGGTCAACTAATTAATAAATCAACTAATCCTTTCTGCTCTGTGCTTGTGCACAAACTATTCATAGAAAGTACAACTCACCAGAAATGTAACATTAAACTAGATAAAGGCTCAAAGAAAAGCTCATTCATCACCGGTGACTGCACGCCAGTTCACTCCTTACAAAACTGTTTAATCATCATTTTTGTATCTTTTAAAACTTTGTCATTCCAGTGGAGATCACATTCAAATATAACAAATATGTGAGTTTGAATTTAGGGGGAAATTTGTCAAAAATGATGCACAAAACATCTGAAATACTTTCACAAACAAACTGTTGTTTTGTGCTCGTATATTAATCAGTTCAAAGGTCACACGGCTTCAATAAAGAGCCAAGGTGATGATTTCAGTGCAAAATTGTGACAATAGCTGACAATTCCTTTCTTTTTTAGAGAAAGTGTACAGTGTGTATTTATAAGCACAACATGTAGGTGCACGTCTACCAGCACCAAAGACAACGAAACACCTCCACACTGTCCGAGTGACAAATCGATTCCAAGAGGCGACGCGTTAATCACGACTGGATCTCTGTCGCTTCAAAGAAAAGAATGTAAAGAGGGATTCTGATATCTGTCAGAGATCCAACTGGAATTCAAATGTTAGGTTATCTGATGAATAAATTAGTGGTTTGAAATCAGAAGAGAAAAGCAAAGCAAACCTCAGTGGGTCTGAAGTTTGGACATGAGAGAGAATACAAAGCTTTGTTCTCTCGTTTTGGACATCTGGCTCAAATCAGCTGCTGCAGAGGCTGAAGCGCTGGCGTGGAGGAGGGGGATTCATGCAATTCAATTAATGTGTTTTGAAAAGGGCATTATAAAGGTAGCCATTGCAAGACCCACTTAAGCGTATTTGCAGGATACCAAGCGAAAGGCAGCCCATCGTGCACACTGAGCACCGGCTGCTGACTCCAGAAACACCAGCGTCCTCTCTGACATGTCTATACAACTCCTGAAAAATGCTTACTGCGGGAACAAATCCATTTTTTATTGACTGTTGGAAGGAAACAGATGAGCCTGCTGCACCTCTTGGTTGCCACGGAAACCAGCTGAATGACAGCCCAGCAGCCTCTTACTGTATGCTGCATTATAAAAAAAAATAAAAAATAGGCTTTTGCTTTGCATAGAGCTCCGATTTTACCGTGATGTAAGAAACAATGAGGCGACCTGCCTCCGCTCATCATCTCCCATAATCCTCTTCTCTCCCAGCACTAATTGGATAACAGCAGCTACACCCTCCTGCTCCAATTAGAGGACGCCTCTGCTCCCACACACTCCTGCTTCACCTTTCACCTTCACCTCTGCTCCTCACCTTTACACCTGCTGCACCTTTAAACTGCTCAGCTGACCCCGAGCAGCTGATGTAAACTTCAAAAATTGGCACATATGTTGCTTTCTTTCTCCTTTTAACCCCAAATATCAAATCACACACACACACACACACACACACACGGACACTGAAATTGCAGCGGAGGAAGATTACATCATATGCAGCCATGTACAGGTCCTCCTATAGAATTAGGTGAACATTTAGATAATGTGTAGGCGTTAATCGTCCACCAGTAGTGTCTCTGCAGCGGCTTAAAAACGAGTATAATCAAATACGAGCACATTAGGGTTGATGGAGGTGTTAGCAGAGGAATGTCGGCTCACCTGAGCTGAAATGGGAGCTGAGGGCGAAACCGGGGCTGAAAACGACCGAAGACATCGTCACCAGGAGCGCCAGCATCTTCATCACCGGCGTTGCAGAAACCAAAGGAAACAAAAAATAAAAAGCTGCAGCGGCAGACAGAACCAGCAGCACTAGTTCTTGAACACAGCCTCGTGCCTCCTGTCCGAAGCGGCCCCTGGTGATGCCTCAACGCGCGCATCCATCTCTCGTCGCACCGGTGAGATTATTCAGTTTACCTGCTGAACTTTAAAATCACTTTGGCTGCAGAGGAAGAGGAGGAGGAGGAGGAGGGCGACAGAGTCCTGTTTAATAGCAGTCAAGTTGATCCAGAATGACCCTCCTCTCTCTCTCTGTGGCTGCGGTGAAGCCTCACGCGACACCTGGATGCAGTCACATCATCTGAACAGCTCGGATCGGATCGGACCGAACCGGATCAGGCACGCGACACCCTCCAGAGACCCAATAAGTGACGGATCAGATGTTGAGCTCGGTGTCAGAGCTGCCGGGAGCTGTCCGAGGTGCTGACAGCCACAGCGCCATCTTGCTCAGTAATGCTAACAAATAGAATTTATGGAGAGGTTTTTTTTTTTTTTTTCTTGCAGGGGGAGGGGGCTGCATGAGGCTGTGGATAGGCTGGTACCGAGCTGCTGCCTGAACATGTTCAATATACAGTAGAGAGTCAGATGGTGAGAGAGGATGTGGAGGAAGGATCTGAAATAAGCACATTTTCTGTTCCTTGTTTCAGGCTTGTGGGCTGAAAAACTGACGCATCTTCACCTGTAAATCAAACATGTCTGTCTTGACTTTACTGTATGTGTGTTTCCTGCTCCTGAAGGCATCGCCTGCAGCTGACTCTTCCTCTGCCCCTCAGTTAGATAAGAAGAGGTATATAAAGCAGAGACAGTGATGTAAGACCGGGGAAAGGCACACAGCGGGTCCTGGCTCTCTGGACTATCCCCTCTCTAATCCTACTGTTCATACATGTGAGCCGAGCCCCCTCCCCCACCCAGCAACATCCATCCTTCCCCTGCCTCCCTCGTCCTCTCTCTTCCCATCAGATTGGAATTCGTGGCAGCACAGGGAGTCAACTTTTGCTTTGTGCATCTTTCACGCTCACTATGCTTGTAATTCTTCACCCACGCGGAGCCACAGAAATGTCACCGACTGAGCTGCCAAAAAGAAAAAGAAAAAGAGAGAAGAAGATCTGTCTCAGCACAAATCCTGTCTTTGTTAGATTCTCCTTCGATCTTATTGTGCAGCCTGCTCTTTGTTGCACGGATGAATAGTTATGCAATGTATCATTTATAATTAATAGACATATATAGATTCTCTACATGTGAACAGGACACTCTGGACTCTAAAGTGGCTCATAGAGAGGCGGCTTAAAGAAACATGTACAGATTAACAAATGATGAGTCAGATCAAATATTTGGGCTGACAAATAATGAAAGAAACTCAGGATTTTATTGTTGTACTGAAGGCAAAGACAGTTATTAATACGTCAGACTATTGGATAACTCTGATCGCCAAATAAATCTGATAGGATGAAAAATACAATATTAAAAAGGTAGAAGACGTCAGCTGGACTCACAGAACCATGTGAAAAGGTTTCACCCTGAACTGTTTGGAAAAGGATGAGCACTTAAAAAAAATACTCGGCAGGTGATTGGACGAACCATCTGTCCATCAGCATCCATCACGGAGCCAGTTGGGAAATCAAACTCTCACAGAAGCCAGTCGAAACACGAGTGAAAACATGTTTACCCTTGAGAGACGCCTTCAGCCTTCGTACTGTCCAGCTTTGACACAACTGATGCTATCTCAGCTACGCTAACCTCTTCAGGAATCTCAGAGTCGCTCTTCTAGCCGCTCGTCACACCTCAGTCAGATGCACATAGCTTAAGGAGGAAGGATTTGTGAGACCACATGAGCTCACAAATCCAACATTCGTGGAAGTCACAGAAAAGTGTACATACCTGGAAATTGCAGCTGATAAATGTACTTACTGCTCTTCAAAAGACTAAATCTAAATTATCCATGAACAGTCAGAAGGGGTCCAGGCTCAAAGTCCAGACACTGAACCTCTCTTATTCTGCTCATACATTTGACGTTAAGTTTATGTAAGACTGTTGTTTCCTGTTCCTACCTCTATCCCTCGTCCACCAGAGTTCATCAGAGCAGCTCCAAGTCCAGTCCAGCGAGATCCTCAGGACTCCTGGTCCGGGTCTAATCCATCCAGCTCTTCACCCGAGAGCTCAGCTCTGCGAAAACAATAAAATATCTTCAGTGCTGAGACAGCGACTCATTATCCATCACTCACCAGCAACTGGGTTTGCCACAACAATTAATAAATTGATTAACGCTGATAATAATTCAAAATGTTGCGTCTCTGGTCGGATCCACTTACTCACAGACGACATAGTTAAAGAACATCCAGTGTCCATTAAGGCTTCTGATGTTCTCCCTGAGCAGCTTTAATGCTCCTCGTTACAGACTTTGAAAACTCAACTGAAGGGATGAGCTCGTTTCTCCATCATATTCAGATACTTCCCTTCATCTCTCACCTGTTTCTCATCTTTAAACCAGCACGGATGTTTTTCAACTAGCTGACTGAAACACATCTGCATCAGAGGGGGCAGAGGAACTTTACCATCTGTAACCTGATCGCCCTTTTTGTACTTTACTAAATGTGATTTTCCTCTCTCATCTACCTGTGGAGACAGTTCAGAAGAGGAATTAGGCGAGAGGATGATAGATGTCCTGTCGTCTCTGCCTTTGATTCCATTTCAGTCCCATTTACTTTCTGATGGAGTCACAGTTTGATGAATAAAGAGCTCAGCGAGGAGGAAGATGGAGGAAAGACAGTTTATGTTTTACATACATACAAGTTCCTATTTTTAGACATTTGATTTCTCTGACAGGAATACATTGTGCTAAATCTTTTCACTCCTCCTCCTCCTCCTCCTCCTCCTCCTCTTGTTTTACTGTCTCGTCACGTCAGTTTCTCCTCTCTGATACATTGTGTTGCATCTCTGCTGTTTCCCTGGAAACAGAAAGGAGAGGATAAGATGGATTTCTGGGGTGAAACGCCAGCTAGAGGATTGTGCTTTCCAGTCACTTCAGATCTTAAATCACATGTGATGATCTTCAGGTTTTCACTGTAGTTGATCACTTTTAGCAGCTAATTCGAAACACGCACAAAGGTAATTACGGCTGCTCCCACGCAGACGAGCATACGGACTCACCACGCTGAGTGTTTTCTGCATATCAGTATCACATTTTGTGTTGTGGAAATGGTGGAAACACTGGTGGAATTCAAATAGGCGTCCACTCAGACGCTTCGTCCAATCTCCATCCCAACCCCACAATTCAGAGGCGTCCCCGGGGAGAGATGAGAGAGGACAGCTCGGGCCCGGCAGCAGGCTTCAGGCCCAGTTTTAACAGCTCTCTGCGGAGCCTCGGTCATTCTGCAGCCGGGCAGCTGCACACGCTGAGCTACTCCACTCTGGTTTCACTGCGGGGCGCCAGCCTCTGTTTCAGCCGGCAGCTCAGCCTGGATCCACTTCACAAGGCTTGTAACTCCGACGCTTTAATGTCAGATAAGAAACTGGATTTTTATCGTGTTGACTCGGAGCATTTTACAATCGCTTGGCTTTGCGAGACTCTGTCAGAACAGTCAGTGATGGAATGTAACTAAGTACAGTACATCTACTCTGATACTGTACTTCCTCTCCACTACAATATGGAGGCAAACAGTGTACTTTAACTTTAGTAACGAGCTCATCTGCAGACTGCATGCATGTTTGTATTTGAGGGTGTTTTAAATGTCTGAAGAGGTGGAGGTAAACCAGCCTCTTATATAAGAGTAAAACATTTTTCTTTAATTCCTCTTGGGGTTTCCTGGAGGGGAACCAGTGTCCTATAAGGTGAGAAGGGGAAAATCAACTCAATCAATCAAGAGCGCTTCATTTATTTGGCTCAATTTGCACCCCAACAAAGATAAAACAGCTTAAACTGTTATATAAACGTCATTTATAGGAAACAGAGTTGCTTTTGTCAACACAAGATTCTTAATCTAATTCTCAATCTCTCCTAATGTTGTGCTAATGTCAAGTATGTCTTCTTCTTCTTAGCTGATAAATCGACTTAAATATAGCAGAGTAAATATTACAGTGACATGTGATCTGCAGAGCCTGGAAACTGAAGAACCTGATACACTCAAACAATAAGACGAAGCGCTTTGTATTATCTGTGCGCACGGGTTTAGACTGCAGAGGAGAAAAGACCTTCTGCACGTGTAGAGAAAACAATTCCCCCGTCTGCATGAGCTAATAACTCATGACAGACACGGAGGGTAATCACCAAGTCTAAATGTTTGTTTGTGTTTGTGTGTTCATGTGTACGGCTGTTGTTGCCTCTGAATCCTGCAGGCAGAGTGAGACAATGTCCACGGGGAGACAAAGTGATTAAGTCAGAGATGTACAGTCACAAACTCTGCAGGGACCCAGAGGAGCAGCGGATTGCACTCCCACTGCAGGGAGACAGATAACGTCCCACTCCTTTCAAACGAGTCCGACACGGTGGCTCTAACAACAGCCTCATTAAGTCGCTTCTGGAAACAGCAGATTGTTAATTTGTTGAATTATATTTGAGAAACTCATTTTGCCTGTTTACAAGCAAAGATCCCTGCTGGCTGCCCCACAGTCTGTTTCTCCCTCCAACAAAGACTGTTTCTGTGGAAATTAGTGGAACCAAATGAAGGATCATAACTGGTGACTTTGCAAGTAATTACTTCAGTACTTGTTTCTGCCCATTTAATACAAATAACACAAACTAAACCATTTTACGCACCGTGCTACAGTATATGTTGCTTGTGTTGGGTTGTTCCTCACCTTGCAGGCAGCTAGCGGCGTCCATGCATCTCTGTACGGTGTGTAAATCAAACAGCAGAGGATCCCTGCGATGTGTGATGATGTGAAATGAAAACTCCTGCAAAACTGTCACTTCCTGGAAGTTTGAAAAAGTGGATCTGATTGGTTTGTAGTGGTCCCGCCCCTTTGCCACTCCTGTCAAATCAAACAGCCTCTCTCTGAAACTGACACTGTGGCAGGTTGACACTTTGAATGCCTCCCTGCATTTTGTCCCAACATCCTGTTTCAGTCATAAATAAGAAATGAAGATGTGATTGTGTTGCATTTTCGTTAAAAACGAAACAGACATTTCAATGCACTCGTAGCTGCATAAACATATTCAAATAAACTAAAGGTTATGCTAAAGCAAGTTTCAAGAATAGTTTTAATATAATATTGCATAAACAGAGCCAATAACTGTCCACAGGTTAGTATGAGCACCTGTATGTGTAGGATTTTAAGATTTAGACTTAGTGCCCCAAGAACACAGACAGAATTGACTGACACCACAGTGGTCCAGCAGTACTTAGAGCACTTTAAAAAGGGAAAAGAAGTTTGATCTGTAGAACCTCTTAACAGCTCATCCAATAAATTAAAACTCAGTCATCATCTCCTCCCTCCATGCTGAGTCCACAAAACGTTTCTGGAGCTCCAGAAATGTTTTCTGGACTATGAAAGCTCAGCAGACACCCAGTAGATGATGACTGAATTGTCATTTTTGGGTGAATTACTCCTTTAAGATCTTTTTTTTTTTCATCTTATAATTCAAGTCCGACATCTCAAGATTGCTTCAGCAATTTAAACCCCCAGAAAATGATAGTAAATGGAAAAGATTGCGGCTCTGCTTCATGAAGAAACACTCGGAAAAAAAACAGCCTGCTGAGTTTATAAAAAAAATATATCTCTCCAAAAATCAATCACAAACTAAAATAGGCCAGATCATGACTGCAGCACACTGTTTGAGGGCCCCCTGGTGGTGGGATATGATCACACACACTACAGTCATGCAGCTCTGCATGTTGTCACATCACTTGTCAGCATGACTCCGATGTGCTAATCCACCACGCTAATGTATGTCTGTTAAATGTGGCGTCTCAGCTGAATGGGTCTTTATAGAGTCAATTTCAATTAGACTCCAAGGCTTGTTGGATGAGTCCTTCATCACCCAAGTCAGGGATCTTAATTGGATTAATTACACATCTCTTCATGCCAAAGATAACATAAAAAAAGGCAATGAGGCTGAAAGGGAAGGAAAGATTTGGGTTTTTTTAATTCTCTCTCCTTCAGTCAAGTGAAGCAGTCACATTGTATTACCGGTCAGCACTCCAAAAGAGGATATCGAGCCTTCAGATCAATAGCATCAGAGCCATTTTACTTGAAGGTTTCAGCAAAGTGTGTGCCGACAAAAACATCACTCGATAGAGGTGTCCTGACACCAGCACCGTCAACGTGATGTTAATAGTCGGGGTCACACACAAGCAAGCTGTCAACAAAAGTACAGCGAGAGCTTCTCAGAGACTTCAGGGTTGTGGTGATAGCTGCTGTTTGCAGATCTCTGTAATGGTTCAGGATGACAACTCTCTTCAATAAGATGCAGGTAAGATCACAAACAAATTAGCCTGAAGTGGAAGTAGGTTATGAAACTCTCGTAAAATGAATCTACACTGAAGCCGACTTACTGATCAAGTGCAGCACCATGTTGTGTTCGTGGTCATACAGATGTTAACAACTTATCTGAGAGCCAACATACTCTTCTCTAATCTAGAAAATGGAAGACGTGTTGTATATTCACAGTTTCTGAGTCTCTGCTAGACGTCGTGACTGTAGCAGCCTGTCGGGCAGCTGCAGTCGAGATGTGTTCAGCCTTGCTGAGTAAGACTTCTAATTTCAGATACTCTGGATCGATACACAGCAGGAATCAAACTGAGGCTTCAACAGGCCTCCAGACACTTGTTCCCCTATAAATAATGTATCTCAGGACATCTAAGACAGTTGCACACAAAGAAATTGGAAGAATAAATTCCCACAAATATAAAACACAGTTTCATCAGTTGTGCTGCAGGCGAGGCTCTGCTGATCACTGATCTATACACAGCCGCAGAAGTGTTTCACTGCTCATATGTTATTTAACGCACATGAAGCACACACAACTGAGTTATATAACTGTGTAGTGCAAGACTTCCCCTGCAGAGTCTGCTCCACCCGGGAGCACTTCATGTCAGTGTGTGGCAAATGGGGAACAAACCTGATTACCTGCCTGTCATGATGCTGGCAGGGAGCCAGACCCGTCGTACTGAAAAGATTTAACACTGCGACTGTGATTTCTGCACAAAGTGGTGAGCTGTGTGTGGAATAGCTGATGTTCTCAACCACTTCCTCACATTTGAAGGGTAGTTACGGATGTGAAGGGTCAGATATAATGCTTGTCTCTGACGTCAGACTTTAGGAACAGTCCACTACAAAGTGCTCTGCCTCTTGAACTGCATAGATTATATTTCTGAGAAGCCTGAAGTGCTCTGACAAAAACAATATATCCATAAAGACTCTGCAATAATCCGAGAAGGAAACAAGGAGTGAACGACAGCCTCAAGCTCAAGAGTTTAAATGGGAAAGAAGAGGACAGAAAAATAAATGATGCAGTTCTTATTTTCTTCGTTTAAATTCAGAAGAGAAGAGAAGAAAACTGAAGACATTGAGAAAAAATGTTCCCAAAAGTGTACTGTCAAGATGTTTCTCTATCTTTGCTAAGCATTGCATGACTAATGATTATTTGCTAATCAGCGCTAAACACAAAATACAGCTACGGTTGATCAGAATGTCATTAGTTTTGTAGGTATTTGGTTGGACGCAGAAGGTAGAAAACAAAACAATTATCATGTCTTAAATACTCATGCAGTGGCCTTCCAAAACACGCTGCTCAACACAGATTATCTGGTCGTGTGGGAGGTTTTCAGATCCAGTCTTAAACCTCTTGAACTGCTCACAGACTCTTTGGATCTGCTTCGATAACATCAAACATGTTTCATATTAAAACTGTCAAATCTGGACGATTACATCACTTTTCCAAACCAGACCACAACATCTAATGAGAGAGGCGTTCCAGATCAGCTGTCCTGCTGCCAGGCAATAAAACTCTGGTCCCTTGAGGCTAATGTTAGCTAGCAAACCGCTGTTGAGAGAAACTTTAAATCTCACCTCCAGTTTTCACTGAAGAATAGAAAACCCGTGTCTCCTGTGTCCACTCATCCACTCTTGTTTAACCTTCTGCTTTCTTTTTGTCTCACTGCAGCACGTCGTTGCACCACACTTTGTTTACATCTGCATCTCCCTGAAATCACAAGAGACGGCTCATGTGAGGTGACACAGTAACTTCATCTGTAGTGTGTGATCTGCCATTATTCTAAAATCTTGTAGTGGGTGCATGTCAAAGATTAGAGAGAAGAGAATCTTTGGAGTTAGTTTCTTGTGCATGTGACACAACCAGATTTCAAAATCAGCTCGTGTCCAGACAGACAGACAGACAGACAGACAGACAGACAGACACTCAGGGACTCATTCCTTTATAATTTGATAGAGACAGATAGATATAGATATAAATATAAATTAGATGGGTGGGCAAAAAAAGCCCGAGGCTCTGATTGGGCTATTTGGTGTAAATCTGTCTCTGACCTGGTGCCAGACTCTCAGACACTCGGGGGCCCTGGCAGAAGTGCAGTGTGTCTGACTCAGGCTGGGATTTTAGTCTCCTACAAAACATTGAGCCATTTATTTCACATCTAACCTTGAGAGAAGAAGCCATGGATCTTTTATTGAAATGACGATTGCTGGCTTGAGGAGGGATAAGTGAAAACACTGCACAGAACGTGTCCCCTCATCTCAAATGTATTTGAGGGAAAAACACAGTTATTGGTGGCTGTTAAGTTGCTGTTCTACAGCGGTTACTCGTGAAATTTTGCAAAAGCGAATGGATCCAGGAATTACTTTTATGATTCGCAGTTTCCACTGCAGAAATATCGCTCAAAGCTTTTCATGCTCTGTGCCAAGCCTGTCCTACGACTGAACCCCTTTAAAGGGTGGCTGTCCTCCAGTTCAACCCCATCAACAGGCCAAATGTGGGGTCTTGTTCCAGTACATCTGGAGAGATTGTCTGCAGCAGAAGGAGCCAAGGCTTTCATGGAGAATGGCTCCACCGGGGCGAGCAAGACAGGTGCAAGGCCACTGGTGGTTACATCCTTCCCGTATATAAGAGACCGAGAGAGGGGGAGGGACAGCTGTACCAGGAAACCTTGAATCTGGTGAGTAGCACTGGACAGGATATGTTGAAGGGGAAATTGGTAGATTTGATGAACCTGGTGACTGGTTTGTATTGATTTCCAATATTTTCAGAGTTGCTTTGCATGATGTAGTAGACTCATTTGCTCTTCGGCTGTCATGGAGCTCATTTGTAAAAGTTGCAAACGAGCTGTGGCTCAATTTCTGTATTTTTCTCTTTAGAACTTGTAGATTCAGAGCAGAACGGTCTTGTCTGATTCATGGTGCGTCTTTATAACCTCCAGCCAGCGAGGAAAACCTCACATTCATCTTGATAAGCGAGTTCTTGAAGTGCAAATGTTGGTGTGAAACTGAGGGCAGGGGAATAGAGAAGAGGAATGATGAAACCACCATTGGAGACGCAGTAATACTCTGTTTGCTTTCATCATCTGCAGCATTCTGCATACATGCTAATGCTAACCTGCGATCAGAAACAGTCTCATGTGATACTCACATACTGACTTGACGCGTCGTCTGAGATCAGCGTTTACAGATATTAGTAAGACTGAGACACAAAATATCTGTGACCTTCTCCAGAATGAGTAACCCAGCTATGACTAATCACTTCACAAAGTGAGCAAGGTTGTATTAATTTGGAGTGGGCAACGTTCAGTGCAAGTGATGATTAATAAGCCTCTAAATCTGCCAAGAAATTAAAGAAAGAAGAGCTTGTTGGCTTGTGACCAGGAGTCATTGTAGGATGATGAGCAGGTATCACATTTTTAACTACACAAGCTATCTGTCTAGCTAGCTATATCTTGTACATCATTTTGAGAAGAAAATATTATATATATATATATTTTTTTTTTTTTTAATAAAGGTTTTTATAATAATTTTTCTCTGATGTTTTTGTTTGTGACTGAACAGACTTCAGTCCACTCCAGTAGCCGTTGTGCACCGAGAGGTAGATTCCACTTTATTTTGTGTATGTTATTTAACATTTTTAATATTATCTAAACTGGAAAAGCTTAATAGAACCGCTTTTATAATATTGCTCAGATTGTATCTAAATATAGGCCCATTAAATCTACATATAGGCCCAATAGGCAGTTTGAAAATCAAAATAAGGAATATAGAAAGGAAAGGAAAATAGTACTGAAAGAAAAGGAAGGAAATCAGAACGGAACAACATAAACAAAGAATTTAAGAAAAAGAAAGAAGCAAAAAAGAAAGTAAAATTCAACATTCAGGGAAATTATTATTTTGCTTTCTGCCGGAGATGAAGGTCGCTGGAGCCAGAAGCAGTTGCCCGGCAACCACTGCTCTTATAACTGCTCCATAAAACATTAAGTGTTGTTTACACTCAGAGTTCAGAGCTATGCTAAGCTAAAGGGCTGCTGGCTTCATATTTAATGTACAGGAAATTATTCTCAATTAAAATCTGCTAGAAACTGATTACGTGTATTTCCCAAATTATTGTTCATCTTATATTTAGAATGTAAAATCATGTTATGATGAGTAATAAGTGACTGGCAGCTTGTAGATAAACAGTATTTCCCACTGACAATAAGACATAGGAATCAGTATAAGTAACATGGAGGCCAAAATCACACATGAATAAATTGGACATACTTTGAATAACAGTCCCCTCGTTTGCATAATGAAGCAGAAATGGATAAAAGAAATGTCAAAAATAATCATAATGATAATAAATAAATGGGGTGAAATGCAAAAGAAAAAATATATATAAATAAATAATGAATTATTAAGTAAAAGGGAAAGTAAAGAAATAAGGGAAATGGTAAAAAGCGAAGTATAATTTACATTTTGTCACATTTTTTACATTCATACTATTGTTTTTTATTTTTGGTGCATTTAATGGATTAATAATTTATTTATTGACTCATTATTTATTTATACATTTCAATTTATGCCAGTGTCGGTCTTCCAAACATTATTATAATCCGTCACTAACAGCTGAACTATCACATTCATGTTATCCAGCTCAGGACGCACCTGGAGAACATGGAGGACGACTTTCGACCACAGATGAAGAAGATGGCTGTGGCGATGGGCGCTTCTCTCACAGAGCAGGACATCGACCGCATGCCCCTGGGGATGACATCACAGGGTGACACTATATATGTGTGTGTGTGTGTGTGTGTGTGTGTGTGTGTGTGTGTGAAAGAGAGAGAGCTTTTGAGATGGCAGTCATTAATCAGCAGTGACAGGTATGATGAATGAGGATGTGCTCACGTGTGCGTCACGATGATGAACTCACTTGTCTGACGTCATCTTCTGTGATTCTCTGCAGGAATCTTCCACTACAGCCGCTTTCTGGAGTACATGAGGCAGTTCAAGACCTCCGAGCAGCGAGAGGAGGCCATGAAGAAAGCCTTCGTGATGCTCGACAAAGACGGCAGCGGCTACATAGAGTGGAATGAGATCAGGTATGAGCCCCACTCTCATTTAAAGGATAACGCTGATGTTTATATAATACATATCATTCACATATTTATAGAAAATGTCAAAGACAGTAATTATTATTAGGAGTAATTCTAGTAGAAGTGGGAACATAAAAACATTTCCTACACAGCTTTGGTCACTATCTTGAGATCTCTTGCTCGTTTCTTTTTCCAAAGGTACATTCTGTCAACTGTGCCAACTGCAACCCCATCAGCTCCCCTCTCTGATGAGGAGGTGGAGGCCATGATCCAGGCTGTTGACACTGACGGAGACGGACGCATCAACTATAGAGGCAAGGTGTTTTACATTTCACACTCTCTGGTGCATTGGCCTGTAGTCACCACTAAGGGTCAGCAGTTAGTAGCTCTTCATATCTGAGGGTAAAATGGTCTCTGACGTCAGGCTGAGTCACGCTTTTGTCAGAAAAAAGAAAGTTATTAGAAAGAATATCAGCGATTTTTAAAAGGCGATGATGACAACTTAACAACTCAGCATAACGTAGAGGCTCTGTCATCATAATGTCAATATACTGCAGTTATTTTTGGTTCTTAAGACAGTGCATTCATACATGAAACAAAAAACAAAATCTAACAAACCGAATGCAGCTCCCAGCCTCACCACACTGCTCCATCTGCATCCGTCTCTTTATGTTTCCCTCCCTGCCTTGCAGAGTTCTCCGACATGGTGAAGATGGAGAAGAAACCCAAGAAGTAACGGTCATGTGGTCCATCTGTGCTCCAGGGTGTTACTACGAAGAGAGTGTGAAAGATAGGAGGAGAGGAAGATGGAGAGGCCCTGCACACCAGCTGTACCCTCCCTTTAGGATGCTCTTCCCTCCTGTGGATCATGAATTGAGGGAGTTCATAAAACATTTACTGGCTACGCGGCTTTGTGTTAAAAAATTAAGAATAGTTTGCCGGATTAAAGAGAATGTGCAGCTCGCTGTGTATTGTAAGACTGATTTAAGTAAAGAGAATTGTTCACTGTGTAGATAATCACATGGATTCTTGTTGGCGTATTATGTATATAAACCAAGACACACTTGTTTTGCCTGTGAGTGGAAAGTTCAGTTAATGCCAATTTCACACTACAATGATTTCGCCCTGATCTTGCTGTTCCAGACGGGTTTTGGAGCTCACCGTCAGCATGACGGCATTAATAAAATGTTCAAAGACCTGATCCAGGAGCTAAGGGACAGCTTGCCAGCGTGTCGCCGACATCTGCTTGATATCTAACCAGCTAAATATCTGTCTGAGTCATAGTGAGGTACGAGGCACAGCCAATAAGAGCAGACGCTCTATTTTCACCACCTTCCAGTCTCATCTGCTGTCTCTGTCTTTGGAGCCGAGGCAATAATACCCTTTAGTTATTATCAGAATAGATGTGTTTCAGTAGCTATGTGTAACCGTAAACCTCAATATAAGCAGGCTGTCTTCATGCTTCATGCTGTCCGCGGATCATAATCAATACTATCTCTTCCTGTTTTTGTTTTTTTCTGGTCTTAAAAAAATGAAAACATAATATCCATCTTCCTTTGACTCTCTGACAGCTTGCAAAAAAAAATGTTGTCATTTAGTGACTTCAAAAACCCTGCTTGAGAATAAAAGAAACAAACTCATTATAGTTCTTTATTTCCTTATTTACACTAACTGTGTATATAAAATAGTCAAAGACAAGTGATTGGGAGGATAAACAGCCTATACAAAGAGCAAAATGCAAAGAAATACAGAAACTTGTAAGATTTCCAATCCATATAAAATGTATAATACCAGATTTAAAATATTATTGGTAACATGACGCATCAATCATCAATCATCCCATGACTGGCATGTAAGTGGCTCAGGAGAGAGGGGAGGGAACAGAGAGTGAGTCTCTGTCTACATGATCACTGGTTGGCTGTTGTGGTCTTAAAGGCGGGAATAAAAGTTCCTATTAGGGAGGCAAATTTTAAGTGATTTCTTCAATTGATAGTTGGCTCCCTTAACAATCGATTATCAATTAATCAGCAACAACACATGAAATATGTTGGATCTTATTCCAGTAGCAAAATATTTTAACCTCTGACATGATCTGTTTGATTTAAAGTCAGAAACTCTGATCTTCTTGCTGTGAGGCAACAACGCTAGCGACTGTGCTGCCATGATGTATGGCATTAATGATCATTTAAACTGAGGTGTACAACACCTGCTTGTGGTTGTATTATCACGAATGAGCCAGACGGCCTGTGGATGAGCCATCCAAAAACTAAGTTGATACATTTGTGGCAAATGTTTTCTTTTTTTACATTATTTAAAAGAAACACATGAAAAAGATGAATCCAAATACAATGACACAATGAAGGACTTTGAAACCATTTCACAAAATAAAACCTGCATCTGAACAGTTCTATTTTGAATGTACTGTCTCGTGTTTCATAAGATTTCTCTGTTCCTTAAATCTTTTGCCACAAACATTACAACCAAATGGTTTGTCTCTTGAGTGGAGTCTCATGTGCGTCTTCAGACTTCCTTGTTCTGTAAACTTTTTTTCACACACCTCACAACTAAATGGTTTCTCTCCTGTGTGGACTCTCATGTGTAATGTC
>OMLP01012662.1:0-11464 GCA_900302685.1 Spondyliosoma cantharus
GCCTGCTCTCAAGGAAAGTGAGCAACAAATCTTTGATAAAGATGAGTTCATAACAAAGCAAAACCATGAAATCGAGTTCAATCAGCAACTGGTAGAGGAGCTCAACACTGAAATAACTGATAAGAACCAGTCCATCTGGGATCTTAAAGACCAGTTACAGACGAGGCAGGAGGAGGAGGCCTTGGCTGGTGTTGAGAATATCAGTCTGCAAAGTAGGCTTTTGGCTGAAAATACAGAAAAAACAGACTCACCTGAGAAGCTGAGAGATGACGACATCCTTGAGAGTCCAGCTGCAGAACCCCGAGCTGCTGAGGTTAAGACCAGTAGTTTCTGGCGGCGCTGTGCCAAACGTCTACGGAACTTTTTCATGGGCCGTAAGCACACCTCCTGCAACCGAGAGTCTGGAGTACCTTGTTCCATTTAGACAGGACTAACTGACCCTAACCAGGACAGTTTGAAGGAAGGAAGAAGTGGAATAAGTAGGCCAGATGTAGGTCTGACAGGGTCCCCTAAGTGGGTTTTCTCCGGGAGCTCCGGTTTCCCCACTTTTTTTAAAAATACAAAAAGAACAATGTAGAGAACAGCTCGACGGCTGGACGCCCCCAGCCGTCTGTGGAGGGGTATCTTTGACTGACATCGTTCCCTGGATTTTCATACGTTTTTTTGCTGGGTTCTCCGGTTTCCCTCTAGCATTTGCTTTAAAAACACACACAAAGAACAATCTAGAGAACAGTTGGTCAGCTGGACGCCCCCCCAGCCAAAGATTAGTTAAATTGATCTTTGCGTTGCCAATTTCACTCACTCACACTTGTTCTTCAATAAAACATATAAATTAATTGCTTAATACTGTGGTATGTGATTGCTTGTGAATATATAATATCTTGGGTTGAAGAGCGTTGTGCTGTAATGTACATTTTGATTGCAATATTATTTGCATATCCTAGTGAAGAAAATCTAGAAACGCATTTCATTAGTTTTGGAGACTGAAACAGGGGCCAAAGGTGGTTGCGGTGCTCATGTGCTGCCCCTAGAACCCCCCCACATTTAAAATTGTTGCTCCACCCCTGTTTGAGAGGATGCAGTCAGAGAACAGAGAGTGAGAGGAGTCAGCCTGGTTCTCTTACAGTGCCAATCACAGAACTCACTGCAGAAACCAGCTCATTCTGGCTCTCTGCTGGGATACGACGTCCCTGCAGCAACACATACATAACTTCACTTTCATTATGACAGTGTTATCTTTCTTTATTATGTATGTAATGTTACATTATTATATCAATATTAACAGAAACCAACTTTCATACTTTTTTTAATACATAGAATGCTGCAGTATAGAAATATGGAGTACATTCACCCAAGGGTGTAATTGCGCCAGGGGGTTAGGGGTTAGGGTTAAGCAAGTTCAGTTAATATTCACTTTCATTAATATAAAGACAATAAAAATAAATTCCAAATCTCCACAATAAAACACCATTCTGGGAGTTTTACAATAAACAAAAAAGGCAGAAATTCAGTTTGTTACAAAGCTTGGTTTCTGAAATCCGTCCAGAATGAACCCTCTTCAAGGGGAAATCAATAAAGGATCTCCGAATCATCTCAGTCGCTGTTGGAGTTAGCTTCATCCCTTTTGCGGGCTTTTTCATCCTTTGTCGTATGCGGGAAAGTCAGCGTGTGATGGACGATGGGTCACCAGTACTGCTTTTGAATTCTTTGATCAAAAAAGGAAAGCTTTTTGATAGATATGTGATTTAGAATCGAGATGGCAGCACCACATGTTCTAGATGTCTGGCCCCTATAATTGAAACGAGAAGTTTTAACTCTCATCTGCGCCACCTCCAATTATCCGTCGCTCACAGCAATAAGCTTAACGAGCAGCAACGTGTGCTTTGCAGCAAACAATTTGCAGTGTAATCTTTGGCCCCGTGTTTCACCTCTCAGGCTACTTAGTTACTGTGCCTTGTTGGTGTCGGCCCTCGGAGAAGACTTCAGGCACCACTTAGGGCTGAAGCAGTACCTCCACCTTCTTGATGTTAAACAAAATTTCATCTTTTCATCTTAAAAAAAAATAAATAAATAAGTGGGACAAATTGAACATCAGTCAAAGAAAATGCAATAACGGTCAGTTCTTTGTTAGTAAGGATGCAAATGTAATCTTTGATGTGCCATTATGTGAAAAATATTTTTATGACAATAACCTCAAAGACATGAATCCAGTGCCACCCAAAAAACAGAACTTCAAAGTAGGCACCATTGATTTTCAAAGCAACATTTGCATTCAGTCCCTCACAAAAGAAAGTCTTGCAACAGGTGCCAGGCTGATGAAAAACTAAACTTCTAATGTGTTTTTCTTGCTCAGTAAAGCAAAAGGAACAACAGCAGTGCATGATGCCCCTAGGAAAAAGCCCCTTTCCCCATGTCTGACCGTCTCCACCCGTTTCCACCCCGCAGGACGCCAGAGGCTGCTGTACCAGCTGGCAGGCGTGGTGCCCAGCCCTCTGCTCCTGGAGCTGCTCAGCTGCCCTATGTGTGCCCGCAGCCTGGAGACCTTGGAGCTGGAGCTGGGAGACCTGGAGGGAGGCAGGGGAGAGGCTGACGGACTGCACGACTTCCCCCAGGTCAGAATGCAAAGGGAGGCGCACTGATGATGATGAAGGTTGTGGAAAGGGTTATATGACGTTAAAGGTTCCCTAGCAGAGTTTTTGAGTGCTATGAAGCCATTTTCCTATGAGTGGGTCCCTATTTTGTTTAACTCGTGATCATGCATCAGGACGCACATAGGCATGAACAGTCTCTCAGATGATGCGATACTTCTACAAATGGGGTCACGTTATTCCACCGACCAGCAGGTGGCGGTAACACACAAAATGTGTCAAAATCAAAAACAGCGAAAAAGAAGAGGGTTATTGAAACCTAGTACACATGGATGTCAATGATGTTGGATTTAAAATACAAATATTCCTATACATAAAGGAAGGAAGTGCCTTTAAATTATTTGTTAGACCTTTTAAGATACACACATTGTGTTTTGGTGAGCAACACTGAATACGGATATTACTTTTGTTTGTTTACAAGAAAACTGGCTGAAGTGTAGCTACTATACACTGCAATATGTATGAGATTACAACCTCAAATTCATACTCAAAACAAATAGGGGGCAGCATATAACCTCTAACTGCTGCTAACTCTAGCTGCCATTAGCTAGTTAGCAGGGTAATCGGTGCAGCTAGCATAACAGACTGGGAGCTCGGGGACCAGGAGTGTGTTGATGTTTACACCACTAGCACAGGAGCTTTGGAGCTGGATGGGCCTTGGTTGGTTAGCATGGTAGCATCAGGAGATTCATAGACATCATAATGTCATAACTAGCATTTCTGTGCATTATTTTAGTTAAAGATGCCGTATGGAAAATGGTGCAGCGGTATTAGATTTAGTGCAACAGAATTAGCTAGTAAGCATCCTAACGTCAGTAAATATGTCTCTGCACCTGCTGCTAACTGTAGCTGCTTAGCTCAGTTAGCAGTTAAAGTAACAGTCTAGGCTGTGAGCTTAGAGCAGTGAGAAAATGGTGGTGTTTACATTGCTACCCTGGGTACTGACCAATGCTAGCTGGTTAGCATGCAAACTGTAGCATGTTTTAATCTTTTAAACAAAACTTCTTACATAATGTACCTTTAAGGAACCACATTTTTAATGTCTTAACACTATGATTTATTGCAATAGTAACCACTAAATAAAACTCCTCCATCTTTGCTTTAGGGTGGAGAGCTGAGATCTGGGAGAGGTCGCAGGCGGCGGGGGGTCAGGGAGTACAAAAACGGAGTGGTTCGGGCGTGGATGGGCTTCAGGGAAAAGCTGAAGAGGATCGTGGAAAGTAAATACTTCAACCGAGGGATCATGATCGCGATCCTTGTCAACACTCTCAGCATGGGGATAGAGTACCACGAGCAGGTAAGACTAACGAGACGTAAGCCCAGAAGAGTTTCACGTCGATGAGTCAGAACTAAAAAGGGCTGTGAGCGACCTTCAAAGAGAAACAAGTAGTTTGAGGATAAGTGTTGGTTGTCAGATATGGCATTCATGTGTGAAAATGGCATTTGGCTAAATGAGAGGAAATGAGAGTATGTCGAGGAGAGGAGGTTGAATGGACAAGGTGGAGGGAAGAGAGGGAAGGACGGTGGAACAGTACCCATGGTCTCACACACACACGTAGGCACTGTCACACACACACACACACACACCAGGATTATGTTTCTAGTTTACGCCGTGTGGCCAACATCTGGGAAGTATCCATCTAATGATATAGCTCCCCTCGCTCCACTGCCACACACTCAAAATGCGTGTGGTTACACAGACACAGAGTTTTTGCGCATATATTACATATGCACACACACACGCCCAACCTTTTCATTTCCCCCCAGTGTGGCAAAATGGATGAAAAACCCAAAGAGAAAATTTTTGTGTATGCACACGGTCCATTCCCCTCATTTCCACTTTCCCGGCTCTAATTCTCTCTCCAGGGGCTGTGTGTGTGTGTGTGTTTCTATCTTTGTGGTATAAACACAAGGAGCGACTGGGAGAGCCATGGCCTTATTGGGCCAATAACACACACACACACACACACACACACACACAGACTGAAATGTTATGTAACAGTTCCTCCTCCCCTCAGTACTCATCATCCCCCTGATGTGACACCTAGCCAAACTTTATGAGACTATGAGTGTATATGTGTGTGTTTGTGTGAAGAGGTGTATGAATGTAGGCGGCATAGTGTAGACAGTGTGTGTGTGTGTGTGTGTGTGTGTGGAGAGAGAGAGATTCAGATAAAGAGTGAGATGATTGATGCATGTTGTCTATGTTTAGACTCATCCAGATTGGAAATAGATTGCTATTTTTTAATCTGCACAGAAGTTACAGTCCACATGTGAACTGATTTGTGCAAATTGATTTCAAATACAATTCAGATCAAAATCTAAACCGTACCATGCTTTAATTTACGTTTGTGGCAATGCATTGGCACTGCAGATTATCATTAGTTGACTGCAGTTTAAAAGTGTGACTCTGTTCTGCAACACGACCACAAAAAAAACATGCAGAGTTAATTATTGAGTGACACAAATCCAACTCGATGACTCACAGATAACAGCAAAGACAGCAAATCCTGAAGATTATGTCTGAGAATCAAATCAGATTTGCCTCCAAGCTCAGCGTAACCTTTTTTTTTTTTTTTGAGGTTTGAGCATTAACCGCACAAACACAAAGATATGTACAATATAGGGAAGCTAGGGAATTGAAAGAGCAGACAGGTTTCTACTGATTAAAGCTCCAGTGTGTTGGATGCACGTTTCCTGTAAACACAGGCAGCAGCCAATAGCACGAACCATAGATGATGCCCCGCCCAAGAAACATGATCCAGTTTCATCCGAATCACAGAGTTAAGTGATAAAGTCGTGTTTTTGCACAGTAATCGGTGTGGTCTGGTCCAGAGTCATACCCCACTCTGGAGGCATTCCTTTTCTTTATACATCCATGGCAGCTTCACAAAGAAAAAAAAGCATTTATTGGATGAAAAAATTACATATAGCCTCGAGTGCAGGATGAGTCATCAACAATTTTAATGAGTTTTCGAGACGTTACATACTCTACTTCTAAACTTTTGGAAATAAAATTTAAAATTTAGACCTCATGGGAACTTGTGTGCTAAACCAAAGAAACGAAGAAAAAACGTGTGGAGTTTGTTTTGTTGGTTTCTTCGGTGTTGAAGATGCAGCATCACACAGTAAATACCATAATTCCTCAGTTTGCGTGTTTGTGCTTTAATGCTCATTTTGTTGAGTGTGGAAGTACGTATATTGTATATGCCAATGCATGCTAAGACACACTGTCTGTCTGATTTGGTGCACAGTAGCCTAATTTTTGTGCTTTTCAGAATGTTTTCTTTTTTATGTCAGTGTCCTGCTTTAAAGTCAAGGTTGTTCCTCTACACTGCTCTGCCAGAGAAGCTGTGTGTGTGTGTGTGTGTGTGTGTGTGTGTGTGTGTGTGTGTGTGCGCGCGCTTCCTCATAAAGGCCAAGGTCATTTGAAGACTTGTATTCAAACACTCATTCGAACATCCTCCTGCAGGCACTGACAGTATTTAACTATGACTGATCGCCAGGTCTGTCAAACATAATGATTGTAGTGGAAGGCAACATCTAAAGCAATAGTTCAGAAAGCTCATTTGGGACTGTACTACATTACATCAGATACATTGACTTACGGTTAAGAACTTCTAATTAATTTGAAACCACTTAGTTGCTAATGTTAATGGCAATTCGGAGCTGCTACCATAAAAAACATGTGTCACGGGTTGAAGCTGACACCTCAAGGGCACCTTGGCGGGATTTATCGATAGAGGGGAGAGTTTTTCCTTTTCATTTCCCTGACCTATATTTTCATCACTGGCCATAGGACTTAATTGAACCTGCTTGTCTAACGATTACTCCTCAACTTCTGTCCATGACATTGCCATCAACTGTAGCAGGAAACAAGAACTGAGTGCGCCGAGTCGATTTCATTTCTCCGTCAAACATAACCAAAGAAGCCATGAATGTGTTCTTATGCATGGACTTTTAGCACTTCTGTCACTCAGCTCTCAGCTTCATTCATTCAGTGGCCCTAAGAGTTCAATGCACTTTAGCTTAAGAGAACACAAACACATAGACGAGACTCAAAACAACTTAAGAACCAATCGTCACCAATTTGACAACACAAGGCCAGCTTTTAAAAAAAAAAAGAGACTGCAAATGAGACACAACTACACACAGAAAGGCAATGGAAAGTGACAATGGAAACTGTTTCCCGGGCCGATGTTAAAAACTGATGCCCCCTAGTTGTACTTGAAACAGTTTCTGTTGTTGACTGTGCGCTTCTGTTTTGTGCTTGCCTTTCCTCTTTTTGCGGCATGTTTTCTTTTCCTAATTGCTTCACATATGTTATTGAATTGGTGAAGATTAATTCTTTATTGGCTTTTCGTTTTTGTTTGCTTGTGTTTTTCTTAAGTTGCGGTTCATTGACCTCTCAGGACCACCATCAGTTACAACAGTTAATCAATATTATTTTGACCCATAATGTCATATTGGGCTCCCCCCCTCGAAACACACTGCATACAGTGTTTAAAGATGAATTTGTAGTCCCGTCATAAAACCTGCTGTGCAGCATTGTATGGAAATTATTGTCCTGCTGGTCTGCAGTACGCTGTTTTATTTCTCTGGTGCGAGGATGGCGCGCCAGAAGGTAATGAAAATGCCACCAGTCCAGTGTTAAATAATAATGTCTGTGAGTCTACTATATTATGACTGCTTAAGACAGCAAAGTTGGCTGTTATCAAGCTTTTATGCAGTGCTATCAAGTTTTTTTCTGCGCTGGCAGGACAGTTAAAAACACAATTTGAAGAAATAAGAAGAGCCAACTGTAGTCTATAGTTGTTATGTGTTTCCTCACCATGCACATTCAGCACACCAGCACCTGAGTCCCCGTGGCATTACTGCCATGCCCTTTTAATTTTTGCACCACTGTCCAGATTAACTCAATACCTCATCAGCTGAAAATAGTAAAGATATAAAAACAGAGATGTTGCATGCTTTACATTGCAAGACTGCACTATAATTCAGACACACTCAACATACAGCAACCCAGTTTGTATGAACAGTGAGGTCACAAATACACCAGCTGTAGCAGTCATCATCTTTCAACTGACATCAGATCAGTGGACTGGCATGGGGCCTTTTCACCTCACTTTGTCTCGCAGTTGATAAGGTCAGGCTGTTTTTTTTTTTTGTCTTTAGTATTCACAGCATAACATTTTAAACAACATCAATTCAACCTATCAGACAGTGATGTGTTTTGCGATATACAAAACCCAGGAGATCCAGGATGTCACACTCAACTCAACATGTAACTTTTCCAGTGTTGAAGAAAGTATTCAGATCATTTACTGAAGGAAAAAGAAGCATATAGTCAAAGCATCAAAAGTGAAAGCAGTTGTAATGCAAAATGGACCTTGCCAGATGGATCATAAACATGTAAAGGTTGCTCAAATACTTGGATGATTCCAAGATGGAACTATTGTAAACCGTTTCATGAAGTGCTGGGCACTTTGTGCTTAATATGAAAGTAAACTATGTGATTTGTATGAAAAATCTAGCAACTAGAGTTAAATGTATTTGAGTGAAGGTACATCTCTTACCTAAAATGTGATGTAGTAGAAGTTTAGATGTCATGAAATGGAAATACTCATGTCAAGAGCTTCAGAAATGTACTTGAATACTGTTTCAATGGGAAACACTAACCCCGTCTTTGTTTGAAAGGTGGCTCTAAAAAGTTAGTGGCTCGCTACACTCACAGGAGCTCTGTTTTTCAGTGTTGGAGTTGGAGTTGGAGTGAGGTGAGGAGTGCTGTGTAGTTTGGCGCCCTCTATCTGTGATCCTGATCCTCAGCTGTGCTTCAGCAGAAGCGTCATAAAAATTGTGATTTTAATCAAAATGTGCTATCATATGCCTGTATTTCAAATGTTTGGACTTCACTGTGATCTGCTTGAGAAATCCTTATTTATCATTTGATGTTTTTATATGCACAACATGTTCTAAAATTTCCAACAACACTAAACACATCAATGAACAATGGATGATCCTGCAGGGTGCAGATAATGCACAATAACCCAGGCTGAAGGTTAACCCCTCTCTCTGGTAGCAGCAGGCCAGCTGGGATTTCATATATTAATCTCGTCTCTGTGTTTATTAGTCTAGAATATGGTCTGCCTGCCTTTGTACCCTTGTGGGCCAGGACACAAAATAGGCTCTGGGCCTATTTCTTGTTGATCCCGACATGAAAGGAATCACAATTAGTTTTAATGAAACTGCCATGCATGACATGGGAATAAAAGTCACAGGCCGAGGGGCTTTGCAGGCGGCAAGGCTCACCAGAGAGGAGAAAAACTTATGGTTTAAATAATTGTGGTGTCTCGGGATCATAATTAATCATTATTTGTGAATGCACTAAGCTCGTCAGCATTGAATCGTGATACAAATTAGGAAAAGTAAAACAATATTAAAGAGCTTAAGTTTTATTACAAGAGATAATCTTTATTGTAAATGTACTTGAATCTTTTCAGGCTGCTAGATGGGCATCAAAACTCAATTTGTGCCATTTAATGGTTTTATTTATGTGGCCACGTGAGAAACGAGGCATAGGAAGTCAGAGCAAGCATTAGGTTTGAGCCTGAGTCACAACCTTTGATCCGAATCAGCACCGATGCAGCTCATGCAAACCGTTTCTATTATAAAAAGTTGAGGAAGTGGCCACATAATGCTTTCACCAGTGCACAAAACTGCTGCGGTTTCCATAAATAACTTGACTTCATGCTTTATGAGGGGACCTCAGTCACATCAGCTGGATCACTGAGTGTGCTGTTAGGTAAGTGGAGTGGATCAGCACTGATGGATTGTTGCTGTTGGTCCCATGTGATTGATTGGGCCTGACTGCTGCACTGAACTTGATTGATAATGTCTCGGCTCAGGGCACCAGAAGGGTTTTACTACTCTGATAATCGATTGGAGATATTAACTTTCTTTCTTTCTTTCTTTCTTTCTTCCTTCCTTCCTTCTCTCCCCACAGCCTGAGGAGTTGACCGATGTGTTAGAGATCAGTAACATCGTTTTCACCAGCATGTTTGTGCTGGAGATGGGCTTCATGCTGCTGGCCTTTGGCTTGTTTGGATACATCAGGAACCCATACAACATATTCGACAGCATCATTGTCATCATCAGGTAATTTTCATCCATGCAGCCTAAATATTTATTTTTTACAATTCCACGCAAAGACAGTGAAACTATGGCTCTGACCAACCTATTTAGTGTGACCCCCCATTCGTATTTCTTCCCCTGCATGTCACTCATTGGCTTCAGAGTGTCAGGTTTACTACAGCAGGATCCATTTTTACAATAGCTAAGATTGGCACGCTCATGATGGATCACACAGAAGCAGCTTTACTTGCTGCTGCAGCATATTCCTGATCCTGTCGGGAGTGGAGATTTTCTGTGTGGCTGTCATCTAGTTTGATAGAGCTCATATTGGATCAGGGGAGCTTTTGATATGTGTGGCACTGAAGTGGAATTACCTTCGTAATTACTCTGAATTTAGTCCAACTGAATCCCCTCAGAACGAAATGTCTGTAACATACTGTAATGTGCAAAACACAACCTCCGGCTTTGAAGACACTCAATGATGTTTTAATACAAATTTGGCTGCTTGTGGTCCTCAGTGTGTGGGAGATAATCGGTCAAGCAGACGGTGGGCTTTCAGTCCTGAGAACATTTCGTCTGCTGCGGGTTCTGAAGCTGGTCCGCTTCCTGCCCGCCCTGAGGAGACAGCTGGTGGTGCTGATGAAGACCATGGACAATGTGGCCACATTCTGCATGCTGCTGATGCTTTTCATATTTACTTTCAGGTAAGCACACATACACCACACACACACACACAAATATATCAAAATGATCTTTTAAATACTGGTGACTGCATTTCCTTATTTTCCACAGTATACTGGGCATGCATCTGTTTGGCTGTAAATTCAGTCTCAAGACGGAGAACGGAGACACCATCCCTGACCGCAAGAACTTTGACACTCTGCTCTGGGCCATCGTCACTGTATTCCAGGTTAGCTTTCAAATGAAATCCATACTGTGTTTAAGGGTTTGCTGGCTGTAACAGTGCTGCTTTGTTTAAGTTTTTTTCATAGTCATATTGATTCTTGTGTAACCAATAGTAATTGTTTTATTAATTTCTGGCCTGACTGTGCGGTTCAACCGCTGTGTGATTCCTTATTTTTATTTTTACATGTAATCATGATGATTCACTTGGATGTTTTACCCTAGTCACAGAAAATGAAAATGTTACATCTGACAGGTGTTGCTTTTAAGAAATATGCCTGCAAGTTGCCCACTGGCGTATGTGAACTTGCACTTTAAAAAACCTATACAGCTATGATATTAGGCTGCCAGTCATGCATGAATCATCTTAAAACCTTTTTAGCAGTGAGTAAGACATGAAGGATTCATTTGCAAATACAGTCTGCTTTTTTATTTATTTTCACATTTTTTATTTGTGCACTCCAGAAAATATCAATCCAACTGGTGCTGGGTTGTTTTGATAAGATGTGTCTTGTCTTGTTACTTTTTCTAATTCATGTCTTTAACGTGTATTGAAAGGGAATATCAATCAAACCACTGTTGGTTAAGTAATTGTGAGGATGCATTTCATTTGTTTGTACAAATCAACTCTACATACACTATATTGCCAAAAGTATTCGCTCACCTGCCTTGACTCACATATGAACTTAAGTGACATCCCATTCTTAATCCATAGGGTTTAATATGACGTCGGTCAACCCTTTGCAGCTATAACAGCTTCAACTCTTCTGGGAAGGCTTTCC
>OMLP01012662.1:16987-37578 GCA_900302685.1 Spondyliosoma cantharus
AAAGCGGGGTCTTTTAGTGGGTTTTAAAAACCATGTATCATCAGCGTTTCACATATGCAGGAAGACATTTGGTGTTTTTTTAAAGGCCTGGTGACAAGTTCGCTGAGCGTCTGAGCCTCAGTGGTTTGCTTTTATGTAAATTCTTAATCTCTCAATCTGCCCTCTCTGACTCTTATTACATATTTTGTTTCTGTTTTCCCTCTTTGTGTCTCTCTTCTTACCCAGTTCTTCCTTGCCCTTTTGTCTGTCTCTCACTCTGAGACGCCATAGTGTCTGCGTTCTGTGCTCACACTGCGAGGCCTAGAGAGACACCAACTGACATGCTCTAATTGATTGGCTTCAGCAGTAATTGTTTTCTCAGTGGATACAAAACAATTTGTGTATGCACAGATGAGGGTTTTCGTACATTTGTGTGTGTGTGTGTGTGTGTGTGCGTGCGTGCGAAGCAGAGAAAGGCTCTGCACCGTGGTGGTTTTGGATGACCTCTGTTGCGACGGTCTTGATGGATTTATTGGCTCCAAATAAGGTTTACACAGCCATGAAATCCACTAAAACAGAAGGCTTCTCCATGGACACACAGAATATGGGAGGCTTAAAACTCTACCAGTGTGTGTGTGTGTGTTTGTGTGTGTGAGACGTGCCAGTTTAGATATGTGTATCTGTTTGTGTTTCTCTGTGCGTGTCTGTGTCGGGGATTATGCATTTCAGCTGAAAGTACTGCATCTGAGCAGCAGGTTCTTCTCAGCCACACACAACTTCACATTCGGGCACTCACAGCGGGACACGCCCTGACACACACACACACACACACACACACACACACCAGCAGCAGTCTGCTAAATAAGCAGTGTCTGAAGGGGCTCGACTTTGGGCTGTTTTTAATTACAATCCCGAAGCACAGAAGCTGCACACCTAGCTTTCCAATGTTTGTTTTATTAGAAACTTTAATGAGTTTTACAACACTTTCTACAAGCTTAGCTTACTCTGCCTGTTACGGTCCAATTACGGTCCTCTACTTATGCAGAAATGCACTTGTTTATTGTTGCCCCCATAGATTTCAGTGCGGAAGGGCTACCGGCAGCAGCAATGTGGAAACTCAGATATGACAAATTGTTATTTTTCAGGGCCTTTTATTGTTTAATTGGCCAAATGAATTCCTCCTTAGGATGACTGTCGAGGCCGTCAGATATACTTTCGGTTCTTTGACAGCAAAGATTAAAATCTCATAAAACTGCAACAGTAATGCACCGGGGAAGTATTGATGTTTATGCCGCTAGCACTGAAGCTTTAGACCTTGACAGACTGGGCTGGCTGGTTAGCGTGTTAGCTTCAGTGAATTTCTCTGCAACACAACACATAGATCATCATCATGTTAAAACTGTTGTTAAGTTTAGCTAATTTCTGATTCTGAATCGTAATTTCGAATAAGGTTTACATATTGCAACTGTGAAATGAAAAATAAAACGAACAATTTTGAGTATTTTGCATTTCCTGATTCAGAATGACTGTTGGGACCTGACTAGTCCATTAAAAGCATGATTATGATGACGGTGACGATGATTGATGGGGTAACAACAGTAGTGATTCAATTGTTGCCGTCTGTGATAATGTTGATGTTTGACCTCTCACCTCTGTAGAGTTCTGTGTGCTACTGGATGAAAAAAAAACTCAATAACATGAAGCCCCGCTGGTGCAAAGAACACGAAGACTGGACACTGTATTTGTTCTCTCCAGAGAGCCGGTGAGTCTCCCTCTCTCTCTCTCTCTCTCACACATACGCGCACATAATGCCGTTATCAATCAGTATGGGTCTAGTTTCAGCCGGCCCACTTACTCTCATCTACTCTTTCCTCTTCTTTATTTAATTACCACGGTTCCCCCTCTCTCATTTTTCTTGTCTTTATTGCTTTCCCACTGCTAATTGTGTAGTCAATAGTTTTAACCGACCGCAGACGTCTTATAGACGACTCCGTCTCACTCACTGGTGTTGTTTGTGTGTTTTGTTTAGATGCCGTGCGTGGTGCCAAAGCGTGATCTCTCACAAATTGTTCGACCACGTGGTCCTGGTTTTCATCTTCCTGAACTGCATCACCATCGCTCTGGAAAGACCCGGTATAACGTTTGAGAGCTCGGTGAGACACGCACAGACGCAAACAATAAACCCCCACACGTATATTCAACCTGCTTTCCAGAGATTTCCACTGAATTACTGTTACTGTTTCTTCAGGTTGTTTTAGCTGCTTGAAAGATAATGCTATCCTGCCACCTCTTGCAGCAATAACCGGAGAAGCTACACTGTGTGTTACATTGTGCTATAATGTGTAACTTGAGCCAAGAGAAATATACCTGTACATTAATCTGACTGGAGGCTTTGTAGGGCTGATTTACCACGGAGGACAATCTGTAGAGACACAGATGTAGACTCATTAGCCTAGCATAAAAAGCTAACCGCAATTCATTACTCTTTGAAACTTAGCAGGCTAATTGTGTAAAGCCTGGTGAATTCCCAGTCATTTACATTGTTTCTTCATATGTTCTTACTTTTATCTCGCTCTCTTCTTTAGGAGCGAAAGTTTCTGAGTGTGTCCAACTACGTTTTCACTGTGATCTTCCTGGCAGAGATGGCCATTAAGGTAAACATCACACGGCAGCCACATCAACATCCACTAAAAGGTCAGATTTGAAGCTCAAGCAACGTTTTGATAATTACATTATGGTTCTACCAGGTTGTAGCTCTCGGCTTCTGCTTAGGGAAGCAGACATACCTCCAGTCCAGCTGGAACGTTCTGGACGGTGTGTTGGTGTTCGTGTCTCTGGTCGACATTCTGGTCTCTTTGGCCAACACCCGCGGACACCGGATCCTGGGCATCCTCCGAGTCCTACGCCTGCTTCGAACACTACGCCCACTGAGGTAAATAGTGTCTTTGTGTGTGTGTTGTGTGTGTTGACTACAGAAAGGAAAGCTTATATTTGAGAAATAAACACTGAATTCAAGAAGAAAGTCTGTATCGTATAAAGGGAGATTCCCTTGTTTGTTTGTTTTTTTATTAAAGCAATTAATTTGCGGTGCTACATAGATACTGTGAAAGTGTATTTAAGCTCTATGTGCTGATGCTAACAAACATCTGTATGTCTCAATTTGTTATTTGCAGGGTGATCAGCCGAGCCCCGGGATTGAAGCTGGTCGTGGAGACGCTCATCACATCTCTGAGACCCATCGGGAACATTGTGCTTATCTGCTGCGCCTTCTTCATCGTCTTTGGCATCTTGGGGGTGCAGGTAGTTTACATTCACACGCGATCACTCATACAAACTGGTGCTGGCCTTAAACAAGACACGATTCCACAACACAGACATGTAAGCCATGTAGCGATCCAATGCACACGTGGTGTTTATGCTTCTGCAAATACCCGAGGAGAAAGCCTTTTACCCTTTGAAGCTTAAATGTCAGTTTTGAGCAGCTGCATATGTGATTGTGGCTTGAGGAGGGATAGGAAGTGTCTTGAATAGCCAATGGGACAAGAAGCTTTTGTTCTCGATGAGTGTCGGTTTTTGAAAAGAAAATGACAATTAGGAAATGTGTGAAAAGGGACAACATGACCCCGAAGCCAGCTTTTAGTCGAGCGCTCTGATAAGAATGTGCTCTATTAAACGTCCTTTTAGTCCCGGCATTAATGGCTGGCTGTGGAAAGAGTTGCAAGCTCCGGTGCAATTGAGATAATGTGTAAATGGCAGCCGAGTAACCCTGCAGTCCTCTCTCTCTCTCTCTCTGTCTGTCTCTCTAGCTGTTCAAAGGGAAGTTCTACCACTGTGAAGGCCTGGACACGAAAAACATCACCAACAAGTCCGACTGTCTGCTGGCCAACTACCGCTGGATTCAGAGGAAGTACAACTTTGACAACCTCATTCAGGTGCGGGTTAATGGACTGAGGACGGAAGACTGACACAGTCTCCAAAACAAAGGACTAGCTAAAAGACAGTCACTTATTTTGCCTCGTTTTAAAGGTCCAGTGTCTGATTTAGTGGAATCTTTTGGCAGAGATGGAATATGATATTCAGAATTATGTTTTCATTAGTGTAAAATGATCCACCATTTTATCAATTGATGATGATTCATTCACTTTACATAAATTTTCCTGTAGAAAATTTAAATATGGTATACCTGTCTGCCTTGTGAACCACGGTGAAAACTTCAAGCTCCACTTCATGTTGTATCACCCGCTTTGGCTAGGAAAATGAAGCACTATGAAAATGTTAACATTGGTTGTATGGACCTTGAAGTAGCTCAATAAAAAGAGAATTAAAATGAACAAATGAAAGAGACCCTTAGTGTATCTTCAAAAGTAATTATATAAAAAAATAAATATGAGTATGAAATTAAAATCAATATCAATGCAGTTCTCATAGTGACATCTGTCTGTATGTGATAATGTTAGGAGCAGGGAAATCTCTGTGTTCTTACTTATGTCTTTCTTGTTTCCACACCAGGCTCTGATGTCTCTGTTTGTGCTGTCCTGTAAGGATGGCTGGGTCAACATCATGTACGACGGGCTGGATGCGGTGGGAGTGGACCAACAGGTAACGATGCGAGGAATGTGCCGGGCCGTCGTGCGGAACTGGTGTTGAATATTTATTGATGGGGCGGTAACAGCTACATAAACACCTGATGTGTTTTCAATCCCGTGTGTATTGTAACCTATTTCCCCCCTCACCGACATTCTTCTCCCTTCTGACGTTATAGAACACGAGATATATCAAAAAACTGCGATTGATGCTGTTAATTTTACTGTCTAAGTCTACTCCCTGCTCAGTACTTATTCAGTATCGTCAGCAGTAAAACAGTACTGGACATTGGCTTGATATATTTGAACTGTAAGGTTTGAAACAAACAAACACCTGCATTAAAAATAACCCAACGACAGGTCTTAGTTGTAGAATTTTCAAATACACTGAGACACTTGGAGTGGGAGTTCATGATTAAGTGAGTATTTCTTTGAAGGAATAAGCAAAGTTAAATGACAGTGAGGCATTATAACAAATTATAAGTGGGAGTTCATGACGGAATTTCAAAGCTTCAGTTAAGATGAGGCTGTCCTCAACTCCAGGCCTGTCTGCAGTGTAATATGCTGACATATTGTAATCTAATCACATCTCATCACTGATCTTGAAATAGAAACCAGAGGATTAAAGTCTTTATTTGTGATATCGTCAAGAGAAATCATTAAACTGCTGAAATTATCCTTTTTGATATCTGGAAAGTTTACCCAAGGATTTTGGATAAAATTTCCATTGTCATTGTACAATGTGATAAGAGGCTGTGAGGCATTACACCAGCAGTGGGATTTATGTCTGCTGAAACCAGATGAAAAATACCAACATAGGTGTTTGAACGTAAAATATTGAAGGCCTTATCTTTTCCACTGTGTCCTCCTCTCAGCCTGTGAGGAACCACAACCCCTGGATGCTGCTCTACTTCATCTCCTTCTTGCTCATCGTCAGCTTCTTCGTCCTCAACATGTTCGTCGGCGTCGTTGTGGAGAACTTTCACAAGTGCCGGCAGGACCAGGAGGAGGAGGAGGCCCGCTTACGGGAGGAGAAGAGACTCAAAATGATAGAGAAAAAGCGCAGGAGTAAGGAGAATGGAGGGGCTGGTCGGTAGTCTATTTTTCTGAGCACTGCCTGCTTTCAGAGCCTGAACAAAAAAAGAGAAAGGAATGACAGAGAGAGAGAAAACAGGGAAACATATTCAGACTCTAACATGAAAAAAATAAGAGGGATAGTTTGAAAGACTGGCTAGCTCACGCAATCAGTGGTTGATCACTGACAGAAGGTGTTGGCTACGCCAGTCTGATGCATGTAAGTGCATGACTGCAGCCCTCCCCGACCCTCCCCTAACATTGCATGGGAAACTTTTGAAACTTGGCAAACTTAACCAACCTCTACATTAGTATTAACCTTACTAATAATTCTATGCTCACTCTTTAAACAATAGACTGCCACCACTGTAGCGTAAAAAATGAGCAATAATAAAGTAATCCAGTAATCTCTTTTTCTTTCTTTAAGTGCTTAAATTATATCCCCTAACAACAAATCTTCTACCATCCCTAATGTTTAATGAGAATGATTATGAGTTGATTTTTATTATAATTTCATTACTGTTAGAGGAAAAAAACCTTTGCAGCACCTTTCTGCATGTGAAGCTAATCGAGGTTGACGCTTTCTTCCATGTGCCTCGGGAAATTTTGCTAGCAAAATTTGGATTGGTGAAATGCCAATGCCCCCTTCCCTTCCTCCGAGTGCATGCACAACCCCCGGGGCGCCTCTCGACACAGGTAGAAGAAGGACATTTCCTCTAAACGTGCTTTGACTGGCAGACTCAGAAACATAGCAGGCGTTTTGGCTGCTATGCGTGTAAATACCTTGGTTAATAGAGCTGTAAGACCATGTTAAAGGGACAGTTTGCCTCAAAATCCATAATACCCATTTTTCTTCCTTCATGTAGTGCTATTTATCCATCTAGATTGTTTTGGTGTGAGCTGCCAAGTTTTGGAGATATCAGTCGTAGAGATGTCCTCCTTCTTTCGGATACCATAGCTAGTTACTCACAGCACCAAAAAATACATTTGAAAAACTCAACAACAATGTCTTTTCCTCAAATTATGACTCTAGATGATACACAGGCTCTGTTGTGAGCAATTTCATGTTGGCACACCCTTTTTTCTACTAAACTTCAGACTGTATCATAGAGCAGAAGGAAGCGTGGATCTACTCATGGATGAGAGGCTAGCTAACAGAGCTAGCTAACGCTACTGTTCAGCTGAGAAAGGCTCCCTAATGTTTACACCCTGGACTGCCATCCGCCACCACCTCTTGTTAGCTAGCTTAGTTAGCTAGGAGGACGCCTAATGTTTACATCCTGCGTTATCATCAGATGTAGATGCACGCTTCCTTCTGTTGTGATATGGTTGGGGTTTGGTAGAAAGGTTATCTGGAGCAGCCAGTTCAGGATTTCTGGAAAGAGTTCGTTGTTGAGTTTTTCAAATGTATTATTTTTGCACTTTGAGCACCGCAAGCTGAGTGCCACTAGTTCTATTATATTCGAGAGAAGGCAGACTTCTTCTCTTTCCAAAACTCGGCAACACACACCAAAACAATCTAGATTGATAAATAGAACTACAGCTGAGAGGAAAAATATGTATTTTTGATTGTGGGGTGAATTGTCCCTTTACTTAAATACAGACTGTAGAAAACATAAGCACATGTTGGCAGAAACGTCATAAACACACCACCTATTGCAAGAATGAGTCCAGGTACTTGCAGTACACACCAGTAGTTTGTAAGGACTTCTTCTTCTGTTATTGTAATAAAAAAGAGAAAACTGGTATGAACATATATTTTATCGGCATACCGCCACGATTTGGCCACAGCACAAAGTTATTACCAACTACCCGCCACATCAACAGAACGACACTAGAAGGCAGTAGACTATATGGTGTGAGCAGAGCGCCACTCTTTTCATCATGTGTTAGTTCTCACTTGTCTAAAACTCCTCAAGGTTCGAGACAAGTGCCACCTAATCAGCTGTCTCAGAGAAACACTCCGAGTGTTTGGCCATGCAATCAAGCCACAATCAAGACAAGACAAATGAAAAAGGAGTTTTAGATTATTGAGATTTTTTCTGGTGGGTTAAAAATAACTGCAGTGATGTCATTGAGGTGCGGCGGCTCCAGTGTGCTTTCAACATCACAGTCACGTTCCGCAGCTTCAGGAAATTGAGCAAGATGGATAGATTTTCATTAGTTAGTGTAATAATGAATAGATTATCACTGATCTAAGGTTTAATTTTGAAAAATGTAACACAAGAATCAGTATGACTGAAAAGTTGTGTTGTTGAAAGTACCACACATAGCCACTTTCACCACAGACATTACTCTTTACATCAGAGGCATGTAAGCATGATGTACGCACACACACATACACACATACGCAATCGTCAAATATGGACATGTGAGTGCACAGTAGTTATTTTGTGTTTACGCTATTTTGGGTGCTGAGCGCCTCCTAATGAAGGTCAGATATGACTGGGCTTCCTTCCTCTGAGCTTTATTCATGCTAGCAGCTTCACTTAAAGCGTGTTAATTATTCATCGGTTCAACGGTTTGCTTCTAAGAAGGAGCAACACACCTGTCAAAAACTATAGTCTGGGTTATAATAGAGGCTCTTACTCGTTCGTTTATGCACAGCAGACCTCTCTGTCCGGACGAGAATACAAATATTTGAAAAATCTTTTAAAGGAATACACGTTTGATATTTGTTTTAGTCCAATACAGGGGTAGAAGTAAAAAAATGAAATAAAAAAAAAACATAGAATGAGACTTCATGGTTTTATGTTGCATTTAAAACATGTTGATTTCAACATTAGCTCACACAAAACCAGGTGAATTCGAGATGTTAATCTAATTATGTTTTTTTTTTTTTACATTTGGTCCCTTAAAGCAAATTAAGAAGCAAATTATATAGCATGCCTGTGACTCTCATGTCCTCCCTTATTTGAACATACCACACGGGCAGTGGTGTGCATCGAAAGTCTGCGGGGCAATGCTGAAAAAAAAAAGGGACGGCGCCACGCCGAGCACAGTATTTAAGATGGCAAAAACAGCAAAAGACACAAGCATTTTGGTTCGATCAAGCCGTAAGAAGGGAACTTTTGTAGCTTCGGCAGTTGCGTTTCCCCCTCCCTCGCCCCCTGCACCTTCCCGTGCACACCACTGGACACATGCAACGTCTGAATCTGCAGAGCAGTTACTCACTGTTGCTTTCCGTGTGTCCCGCCTGTGTCCTCCAGAGGCCAAGCAGAGGCCCTACTACGCCGACTACTCCCCCCTGCGCCTGTCCATCCACACACTGTGCACCAGCCACTACCTGGACCTCTTCATCACCTTCATCATCTGCATCAACGTCTTCACCATGAGCATCGAGCACTACCATCAGCCGCAGGTAATGTTTCTTTTCTGCACACGCGAGCATTAAATTTAGGTAGAAGTAAATTGGTATTGAGTTTTGACAAGAACAGTGATACTTGTAGGCTCCTGGGCAACCGTTCATGTAACTCTCCTTTAACACAACCAGAGAACATTTTTTATTTGCTTACTGTAATATAAACAATTCCGTAGATATCACATAGTAACAAACAGAGGTTGGCATCACTTTCCCCTAAAGATCTTCCTGATAAACTCATCCGAAGACCAATTTGAATTTACTTTGTTCTACAAATAAACTTGAATTTTGTTTTCCCCAAAGCGGCAACAAGACCTCTAAACCTGAAATTAAATTCCGTTATTTCCACCAAAAGTTAAAACAGAACACTTTCTATGTCCAGATGTCATGAAATAATTCCTTATTTGTGCACTTGTGTGTGTTCAGTATTTAGATGAGATTCTCAAGTACTGCAACTACGTGTTCACCTTCATCTTCGTCATCGAGGCGATACTCAAACTCGCAGCGTTCGGCATACACAGGTTCTTCAAAGACAGGTAAGAGTGGGATCCCAGTGCAGTGAAATGTAATAGTTGTTATTTATTGATTATATGTCATTATTTCCTAATTGCAATATAAGTAGTTTAAAATACATGTTTAACCCTCTAACTTCATACATAAACCGGACACTAACACTGAACCAGAGTGACGCCAGGTAATGATTAACTTCCCCCCTCCTACGTGTGTTTATCTGTGTGTTCAGGTGGAATCAGCTGGATATAGGGATAGTGGCGTTGTCCATCATGGGCATCATCCTGGAGGAGCTGAAGATGAGCGCGGCCCTGCCCATAAACCCGACCATCATCAGGATCATGAGAGTGCTCCGGATAGCACGAGGTAGAAAGCACACGCACACACACCCGTTTATCGCGTTAACGATTGCAGAACATATACAGCGAGTTGTTCAGTTACTCTATGATGATGATGCTATAGGGCTGCAGCTATGGGTTATTGTCACCGTCAATTAATCTGTTCCAATGAAGTCAATTCAGTGATTTTCTCAATTAAATGATGAATTAATTGGTCAGTAAACTGTCCTCAAATGGTCAAATGGTTAAAAAAAAAAGTCCTCAAATGTCTCATTTTCAGTGATAGAATGTAACTTAGTAAATTCGCTCGAGTACTTTTCGAGGTAATTGTACTTTACTGCGGAATATCCATTTTGTGCTTTTTTATGCTTTTACCTAACTACATTTTGGATGTAAATAGTCTTCTTTTTACATCGCTACATTTATTTGATAACTTTAGTTACTAGATACTTTGCAGATTACATGCTGCATAAGACCAAAATAGTGCATTCTTTAATTCATGTAGTTTTAGTGGCAATCAGATAAACAAACTGATTTTATCATCAGAAAAAATGGTGATCACTGGATCTGATTGTTGAACTGGCTGATTTTCAGTATATATACATGCAAATTTAGAACTTTTGTACTTTTGATACTTTGGTAGACTTATTGCGAGAACACTACTAAATACATGAATACATTTAACATCAGATACTTCAAGACTTTAGTAAGAAACCAGAAAATATTCACATTTAAGAAGCTTTGTTTCAAGCCAATTAATTGATTATCAAAAAAGACACCTCATCGATTAATCAATGAATAGTTGCTGCTCTAATCACATCCTATCCATGCCGTGAAGCACTTTTTCTGGTATTATTTCAGCTTGTGAAGTAGTGTGTCACAGGCAGCTCCTGGCGTCTGGCAATAAAATACAGTACAAATCTTTGTGGCTCCCTGCTGTGCCAGTATTGCGTCGTGCTATTATAAATTCTGCAGCATGTGGGGGCTACTGAAGCCAGAAACAACTTTTCTCCTGCTCCTCTGTCCCTCCGCAGTGCTGAAACTCCTGAAGATGGCCACAGGGATGAGGGCTCTGCTGGATACCGTCATGCAAGCGCTGCCGCAGGTAAACTCAGACTCGGCAGGGTCTTAAACAGAAAAAGACTGATTCTGTTTTCTTGTTTTATTTATGATATCTTCGCAGGAATGTAGGCTAAATATGAGGGCTGTGTTTGGAATAGACGTACCTCTGAAAGATTTATGCTTGTTGATGAATATTTAACTCAAGTCGTATCCATCCACGTCCACATACAGGATGTGCATCCTGACCCTGAAATGTCTGGTTTTGTACATTCCTGCCTCTCTACAGCTGAACTGTGATGATTCTAGTATTAAATCTGCATGATTACAATGTCGAACACATCACACCACATCACATCACGTGTTGTAGTCGCAAACTCAAATGGAACAAACACCTTTAATGGACTCACTTGATTGTCTTAACATTTGAAGATATAAAAATGTTCTAAACAACTAATCGGTTTTGACACCCGTGCTGAAATGTGTGAAGCAGTGAGAGTGGACAGTGCGGCTGAGGACATGGAGGCTTCAGAGAGATCAGCTCAATTAATAATCAAAGACGTGCTCACTTCACACAGCATTTTTGGCATGGATTGGACATTGATCGCTGAGCTGCGCCGTCTCTTCGAAAACAACTTTAACCGCCAGACGGTGCAGCCGGATTCCTCCCAGATGTTATCCTCCCGACGCGCTGTTTTCTACCCAGTCAGCACATGCTAGAGTTTAAAGTTCGTCTGCGGATGCTGTGGGAGTATCTCAGGTCTCTCCTGCTGCCTGGCGCAGTTCTCAGAGCCAAAGAGCAGCCGCACCGCAGACTATGATGCACAAGCGGTGACAGACTCCATTGTTCTGCTGTTTAGTGTACACATCAAAACCATCAGGGCTCGGAGTGCACAAGAACAGATTTTTAGGAATTGGATGAAAGACAACACGCTGGGGAACTTTCTGACAGTGTAACGCAGATGTAGTCGTAGGAAGGGATTCTTCCTTGATTGGCCACCAGCAGGTTTCCCCAGTGTACTGAGAAGAAGGTGCTGTGACAAAAAAAGTCTGCCTGTTAATTTCTGTCTGTTTAACAAGGTTGAATTCAGTTAATGTCCCACAAGAAGTTTATCAATTTAGTCTCTGAATGAAAACTGAATTCATAGTGGGTAGCATCATATATAAATACAAAGGACAACGCAGTTTCATACTGTTTCACTTTGTTTATGTGTGGCGGACCCTGCCACTTTCCTACCTTCAAACAGTGTTCGGGGGACCTTATTTTCCTCTGAGAACAGCTTGTTTATTCACTTATCGACCTCATTAATATTGTAAATATCAAAATTCTGAGTTTGAAATTCTTCTCCTGAGCAACATAGTGCCCTTTTCAAAAAACAAAAACAAATATGAAAGGGTCCATAGTCTGTTTTATAATTTACTATGTACTTTAAATGCTGGATGAGCACAAATCCATTAAAGTTTTACAGCGCAAGGCTTTCTTAACATCCTTTTTAAGTCAGGAGTCACAAAGGATCATGAGAATCTGTATTCCCCTAATGTGTTTTTTTAATGATTGAATGAGAAACCTGGTTTGACTAATGACTAAATATAGTATCCTGCAGAAATGACTGTATCTCAAAACGCTTGGTACAGAACAGTTTCAATTACATTATGTGCATACGTCCAGTGTTAATCTGATATTTAGGATTACTTTTGTGGAGTGTCTCTTACAGTTATAGAAGACGTTGTCTACAAATTAAACTACAATAAATACTGTATGTGAGTGTGCAGCCATGTGTCCGGATTTTGCGTTTCCACCTCCAGAATGACAAATTCCGCGGGAGTGCTTTTGTTGCCTGCTAAATATAGCTATGAGCTAGCTGAAACAAGGACATAAGGGCTTTGAGTACACCTGTCGGTGTACAGATACCCGCTCCACAACCCTCAGTGTGCAGAATCTCAATTTGAAGACAAGCAATGTTGATGTAACCCTAACCCTATGTGACCTCATTTGCCTTGTATTAGGCAGCCTGGTATTTAAAGCAGATCTCAATCAGTAAACAGTTACTGGTGGACAACATTTGTTTTTTTCATACATAATCCGTGGTTAGTCAAGGTGAGTGCGAAGTTGATCGAGTACGTTAATCCGAATGTCTCCTGTTCCCTGCAGGCTTGAACAAGTATTATTTTAAACTGTAGTGTTTATGTGCAGAGGGCGATCTAACATGCGCATCCCTTCCAGGTGGGAAATCTCGGTCTCCTCTTCATGCTGCTCTTCTTCATCTACGCCGCGCTGGGAGTGGAGCTCTTCGGCAAACTGGGTCAGTCACACTACTACCAGTAAACACGCACACAGACACACACACGCAGCACAGTCTACAAGCTTCAGCAAGATTTTTTTATTTTTTTTTAATCCACTCATTGCAACCACAGTCACGACGCCGAATCCTCTCTCTCCTCCCCCATCTGTCTGCCCGTCTCTCTCTCTCTCGCTCCACCACTCTCACATCAGAGGGCTGCTTCTAACAAGAGAGAGATCGCATTTGCATGATCACATTTATTTACGTGTTGCTTCCTCAGTAGGCCGGCTGCTTCCCAACTCATTTTCCCTGAGAGTGCGACGATGTGTGAGGGGAAGGTGATTAGCAAAAAAAAAGAGAGAGAGAGAGAGAAGGCATCTGGGAGGACTAAATGAAAACAACTTTGTGATGAAGATGTTCGCTTTCTGTGAAACACTATTAGGTTTCCGCTCGACACGTTGGGAAGTCGAATGGATGTCTGTTTTCCAGTTTTATAAATTAAAAGAAAATCCCTCCCCGTGTTTTGCGACCATCTTCGCTCTCGCCTAGCTGCTGACAAAAGTTTTTTGGACGCGCTGAAAGCCTTATTTTCCCTCTAGATGCCTCAGCTTACATGCTGTTTTTTAAAACTTACAAAGCCGCAGAAAAGACTCTGCCTTTGGAACGGGCTTGTAGAGACGATTGTTGGAGAATGTTTATGGTGCAGCTTGGTGAGGATCAGGAAACATTATTAGTTTTTACCCCTTTTAGCTGGAGGTTCGAGTCTTTGTGAGACGTTTTTAAGTCACAAGAGGTTTCTCGGAGCTCACACTGATTACATTTCACATTAAGCAACAACATTCAAAACACGTCTTGTTCCCATAAAGAGTTTTCAGTCGGTGAAGTTGACTTTTTCAATCAGAGGACTATGATTATGTGAAACCGAACGGAGAATACAAAGCAAGCAGATGTAAAGAAGTAAAGACCCTCACTTGTAGGAGCTTTTGGTGGGTTTGGTGTGAAATAATTGGCGACCAACAGCTAGTCTAATTGGCTCATGAATTCAATCTACCCCCCTCAGAAAAAAGAACAGAGGCTTTGTAAGATCTGAAATTCCTTTGGGAGACCTAAGACATGGATGACACTGTATGCTGGCACGATGGGAGTCTGAACCTCTGTGACCGTGGCATTGGCAGAAGGCAGAGCAGATAAGGGAAGGTCATAGGCAAAGGGAAACATGAAAGAGGACGGGACGAGGGTTGAATGTTAATACTCTTTGGGTTTAAGCTTCTGTGCGGATAGCAGGTATTTTGAGCGTGGCTGATATCGACGTTATTTGAATAAAGTTTAACCCTACTGTAGCGTTTCCCGTTGGCTTGTGGGCTGCCACTTCAAAAGTCTTGAGTGAGGAAACCAGAAATTACCTTATTTAGAGGAGAGGGCGAAGCCGGGTAGGACATTCATTGCCACACCTCTAATCTGATTGGCACACCCATTCTTTACTCAAATAGAAGTACAGATTCTTTTGTGAAAAAGTATATACTATATATACTATACTATAGTAAAAGTAGAAGTACTGATTCAATTTCTTGCCTCAAGTAAAAGTAAAAAGGTACAGTGCAGGCTCTGAAATGTAATCAAAGTAAACTAAAAAGTTTCCCACTGAAGGATATTTTAACATACCATTTCTGTTCAAAGCTAGCCAAACCTGAGCCTACATTAACTAAGTATTTGTCCTTAGTTACTTCTCTGGCTCGAAACAAGTTGCTGTTTTAGCCATACCCTAAGGATACCCTCCTGTATTTACTATTTTACTCTAAACAGGACCATCATTTGAACATCATGCTGCCTTGAAGAAGACCTCGACTGGACTCATTAGGAAACTGTTTACTGTGGTAATAAATCAAGTGAGAAGTAGGGTCATTCTCTCATAAGATTACATACAGTCGGACCTTTTTTTGCAACCAGTGCGGTTGCTGCCTCCTGGTCATTAGAATGAAAGCAGGTTTAAGGCGCCTCCATGTTGGCTTAGGGAGCTACGTCCATATTTTATACAGTCAGTGGTTTGACTCTGAAGCCAAATCAAATCACAGAGCTCTTAAAACCAAATGCCCAGTTGATTCGATTATTCTCGGTAAACTGTATGGCTACGTGTACTTGTGTGCTTCAGTCTTTTGTGTGAAGAGTTTCTGGAAAGTAAAGTTCTTCTGAGCCTCTCACTCGTTGTGAAAAGAACCTATTTTTCCTGGTGGTTGATGCCTAGAATCAGAAACAAGGTACACAATACTCGATGGACTGTCTCCTTTCACTCTGGCTTCCTGCTAATGTGAGCCGGGTTTTGAAACAAAGGAATATATCTCCTGGTGGCTGTTATGAGTCTGTTAACAGGCTCCTGAGGGCTTTCTGTCAAATTGACCCTGAGACTGATAGAGATGTTCCCTGTCCTCCAGCCGGTATCTCTTCTCCTCTGTCAGCTCCATGGAGACACGCTGCTTAGTGTGTGTGTGTGTGTGTGTGTGTGTGTGTGTGTGTGTGTGTGTACAGTGCACACTGCTTTGAATTGGACACTGACAGTTATATGGTCATTTATACTAACTCATCTTGCTGTCATTTGTGTTCCCTTTTAGCCACGTTTTCAAAAGTATGATGTGATTAACACCTGTATGTGTTTGTGTGTTGATCAGATTGCAATGAAAAGAACCCTTGTGAGGGTCTGAGTCGCCACGCGACCTTCGCCAATTTCGGGATGGCCTTCCTCACACTGTTTCGAGTGTCCACTGGAGACAACTGGAATGGGATTATGAAAGTATGAGCAAATGCACACACAAGGTTCAACACACACACACACACACTCGCATAACTGATGACTAGATTATCTCATAACCACAGAGAGAGCAATGACCTCCAAAACCAATTAAGAAGTAATAAAGTGGCTTAGAGCTGAGCAATGTCATCACTTTCACATCTTTGACTTTTCCTTTATTAAAAAAAATGTGATGAATGATGTAATCGGCCTCAGCCGGCTCAAAACATACATGTTAATAGGCCAATGAGGGCGACGTTGAGAATTACGTTTTCTTTTTCAGCTATTAGTGTTAAACGACCGCCACGATATGTATCACAATCACACTTTTGTTGATTCCTGGCAGATCTCTCCTGACGTGATGTTGTATTTCTTTAGATTTGTAGCATTTGAGGTCAGTATTTTTTCATAATGTCATGTGATCAGTCAAATTCCACCACTTAAAGTTCAGTAGAGTGCAGTCATAGCCAGTGCACTGGCTCACCAGTCATAGCCGTGCACTTTCTACATCGTAAATCTCCTTCATCCACTTTTATGCCTGAATGTTTCTTTAATACGTAATCATTTATTTATTTATTCCGCCCTATTCTGGGATGGGGATGAGGCTGCACCCCTGGCTCAGCCTCTGGTTCAGCAATGGAGGGGAAGCTGCAGGTTGTATTTAAGGACAGGAGACCAGGTCACCCTGATTTAAACAGCAATTTGACACACATAGCACTGCGGGGCTGTTATGAAAAGGTTTGGTGCCTTCAGCAGGTCAACACCCTCCCAGAGCTGTGCGGGTGGCCCCCCGGAGAGACAAAATAATGTTGTTACATCACAGAACCATACACCCTGACATCTTCCCAGTTGTGTCCCCGTCCCCTCTTTAGCTGCTAAGGGCGCTGTGCAGGGTTTTCATGTAGACCTCTCCTCACCTCTCCTTATCTGTTCCATAACTAAATAAATAAGCTGTTCTCAGAGGAAGATAAGGTCCCCGCAACACTGTTTGAAGCTAGAAAAGTTTATTCCTTCAAGTAAAAACACACATTTTCCAAGTTTCGACATTCAGTTGTTCTCACCTAATGTAACTGGTTTGTCATCACTCGCGTGTAGCGAGCTACATGTCGACACGTTTCAACCTGCCCTCCATAAACTAAAGTATTTCAGCAGCTGCAATTTCAACAGATCCTCTGCTTCCCTATATAACTCCCGCTGTCCTTGTTTCCCCTCAAATTCTTCCAGATTTCTAATTTTGTAAAGCTGAATGAGGCTCTAGATGATATACTGTAACCATGCTTTCTTAACAGTTTAGATTTCCAAAGCGTTTGTAGTGTAGCCTCTGGCATATCAGACCAGCAGATGAACAATTGAGCCTCTCCACCTGAAATAACTGGTGATGTGTGAGTGTGTAGCACTCTGTTTCTGCACTCTCTTAAAATCTCCCTGTTCTGTTCCTCTTTCTCTTTGTGTCTTTTAAGGACACGTTACGGGAATGTCAGCCAGAGACAGAATGTCCCCCCTACCTGCCGGTGTTCTCTGCGATTTACTTTGTCACGTTTGTGCTCATAGCCCAGTTTGTGTTGGTCAACGTGGTGGTAGCTGTTCTGATGAAACATCTAGAGGAGAGCAACAAGGTACAGTTACAGAGTGGTAGAACAAATATACAGACATATTTTATTTATTGTGTAGATCCACTTTTGGACTTAAAGGGTAACTCCACCAATTTTATGCATTAAAGATTATGTGTAGGTCTTGAGGTGCACTGGTACATATGAGAAAAAAAGTAGTATGAAGCCTTTTGTGACTCCAGAGGAAGCTGCATGTGATCTGATAAACTGCCTCCAGTGATGTCACTCAGTGGCCAGGTTGTGTTGTGGGTAATGTAGTGCATTAAAAGCACTGTTGGACTCATTATGGACGGTGTAAAACAAATAATCAAATTGAACAGCAGAACCAGAGATGTCACCATTTTTAATCCACTCAGCGCCTACATTACCCACAATGCAAATTTAGCCACTCAGTGACATCACTGGAGGCAATCTATCAGATTACATAGAGCTGCTTCTGGAGCCACAAAATGTTTTTTTAATACTTTTTCACAAATGCATTTGTAGATGCAAGATCCTCAGATCTTTAAACACTTTAATCAGTGGAGTTACCCTTTACATTTTCTGGATGGATATCACCATTTACCATAAAACTGTGGTCAGGAAGTAAAAACGTGTTACTTTGCAGGAGGCCAAAGAGGATGCTGAGATGGATGCAGAGATCGCCTTGGAGATGGCGATGGAGAGGCAGCGCAAATTAAGCACAACCTCCAACAACAGTTCAGTGGGAGGGACCTACGTTGGACCATGTCCAAATTCACCTGGGCAGGTAGGAAGGACATTAGTGTAATTAGGGGTGTAAAAAGTACGTTTTTCTTTAATGTAGCCTTCATTGGAAACCAGTGTGTGTCATAGTATGTTGCACATAGTCATGGTCAGTGTAAGATCTGTATGGTCTCTGTCTCCCCCCACAGGAGGAAAAGGTGCAGTACGGTGACCAGAACCTGCTGTCGCCAAGGAAGATGTCTGTATCCAGGATGCACTCTCTGCCTAACGACAGCTACATGTTCAGACCTGTACGGCCCGCCAGCGCCCCCTACCCTTTGGAGGAGATAGATCTCAGTCCCCAGCACCAGCATTCAGGTAACCTAATCTGCTTCAATACTAACCATCAGATCAGAATATTTTGTTCTCTCTCTTTTCTTTGTGTTAGACAGCCAGTGATATTTTTTCTAACAGTCACAGTTGTTCCTGAATCCCAATTCAATAAATCTCACATGGACTCGCATTCTTCCGTGATACTTGCATGTTTCTAGGGCCAACTGAAATCAATGCTGACAATGCTAACCCACAGATGGCTAATACTATGATTTCATTTTAATGAAAGACTTTTGTTATAAATATGTGGTTTGTACGGAGTCTTGGGTCCCCCAGAAGTTCCTAGGATGGTACACACATTAACAAAGACACAATGCACAGATCAGGGCTGCACAATTAAATGCAAATAGTATTAGAATCGCAAAATTCTCCAGATGTACGGTAACATGCCTTCACATCATCATCATTTTCATGTTGTTAAATTGCAAATTAGAAATGTACAGAGGTTGACAAATATGAAAATGGCTTCGCAAGTTGGCAGCCGACAGCGGCAGACAATCGATCAGTCCAACGCAAGTCCATAAATTCCTCTTTAGGTGGCTAAATACATTAACAAAGGAATCAGAGCAGTTTGCCATGCACAGCTTGCAAATGAGTATTTTACTAGTATTCAACTCTATTGTTTGTAGTCAGATTCAAATCATCCTTTGCACACTCACTTGAATTTCCATTTCAAAGGGAAATACTCACCTCTTTCATATTGCATGAAGTCTTTGGTACTTTTCCTTCCAGTTCCGATTCCGACACAAAGCAAAATAAAACATATTGCAACTTAGCCGCAGAATAAACATGCTGAGATCATGACTCAAAGCACTGACAAGCACTGTTTTATCTGCAGTCAGACTCTAATGGCATGTTGTGGCCAGTCCCAGCTCTGTCCCAAAGGTACTGACTGTAGTGGATGAGCCGGTTCATGTGAATCTCTGCAACCTTCACACAGGCTCATCTGCTCAGTTGTGGAATGGCTGAATACTCAAGTTGCCAAGCTGCAAAGTCAGACAACTATATAGATAAAAGCTGTCATCATCACAGCCGTGATGCTTTGTCAACTGTTTGCTTTTTGAGATTAAAAGTGATTGACTTCACAATCAAGTGACTTTACAGCTTGGCCTGAAAGTACAGACTGACAATGAATTCTTAACTCTGACTTTGCTGCAATGGTTTTAACCTGTTTTTCACTACGATTACGTCTGAACTCACAGGTGAACTGGACCTGTGTGTGCAGAATGCCTAAGGTCCTGGTTACACACAGTCTCAGAGCAGTTATTTAACCAAGACTGAACGTATGATGGAGTTGCTTTCCTCCTCGTCTCTGGGTTGCATTTCGAGTTGTCCGTTTTGGACATCATTGATTGCCATGTTGCATTTGAGTTCTGTGTGTTATCAGGACTTTAAAGCTCCCTGGTGTGACCGTATGTAACCGGGATCTAACGCCGAATGTGTCCTACAAACTATGACTCTTATCACTGACAATCAGCTCAGTGCTGCCACCTGATAGTGATAACATGTTTTGATGAGCAACCTCTTCATGCCAATGATTTCTCATTCAGAAAACACTTTGTTTTGATAGCAAATTTGAAGCAACTGCAAACGAATTAAAAGTAAAACTTTTAATTGACCAAATTGAATTCTTGTTGCTCGAATCCAAATATTCTATCGAAACAAAGTGTTAATGATATTATACAAATGTAATCATTTTAAACTATCCCAAAGGAAATGGTCATGTAGTTTGTGTACGTGTTTGTCTATGCTCAGATACGCATGTGGCTTTCTGCAAGAGTGCATGTGTTTGCATCGAGAGCGTGCACGCGTGTCTGTATCCCGTGCATGATTTCTTTACGTCTGTGACCTCAGGCTCAGTGACGTCGGTCCACTCCCAGCCATGTGACAGTCACGCGCTGCTGCAGGTACCGGACGTTTCCCCCAGTCACCCCCG
>OMLP01012663.1:0-36289 GCA_900302685.1 Spondyliosoma cantharus
ATACTCGCCGCTCTCGACCTGTCGCGCGACAACGTGACATCACGGGAGCACCGTAACTATATATACTTGCGCGTGGTGGTCGCGGCACTAGTTGCAGTCTTCTCCTGAACAGAGGTGTCGCAACTGAGGAAAGGCTACCGACTTTGCTATTTCTACGCACTAGAAGAAGAAAAAGGTAAACAATGGAAGAACTTGCAGCAGCATTGGCGTCAATGACAACAGTCACTGGATGAGCCATCAACATTCCAGAGTGTATGGCAGCAGTTATCATATGAATAGTGTCCTCATGTGCACCTGGCTGTCTATTATTCTACACCACTGGCACACATTTACACCTCTACCTGGGTCAGCCATCAACATTCCAGAGTGTATGTTTGTAAGTATCTATCTAAAAAACGTATCTGTTTTTATAAGTTAATGCCGCTTTGAGCATTATGTCACGATGTCAGGTCGAGAGTGGCGAGTATACTGGAGCCTTAACAAAGCTTGAGAAATTTTGGAAGAATGGAGTAATATTGCAGTGTCCAGATGTGCAAACCTGCTTGAGACCTATCCACACAGACTCAGTGTCATCTACTAAATACTGACTTTAAGGGGGTGAATATTGTGCACTCATTTGTTTTACAATATTTTTCATTTATTGACATAACTTTGTAGAAATCTGCTTTCACTTTGACAAGAGCTTTTTTTGTACATGTTTTATCACAAAAGCCAAGTTACATTCAACTAGATTACATTTACAAAAGCAATAAAAGAGGTAAACAATTAAGAGAGTGGATTCTTGTTATAGGCACCGTGTATATATAGAAGTTAAACATGAGCTCAGTTACAATAAAAATCCTCATAAGTCAAAAATCGCACCAAAAATGAAAATCAGATACTACTAACAACTGTGATAATGCAGCTACTTTAGAGTAGCAACAACAATCGCATATTAACAGGTGAAAGTGATGATCAGCACTGCCTAAAACTGAGAAACTGCCGCCTCACTGTTTTCACACTTTTCTTTATTAATGGGTCAGAGGACCTTTGCTAATATTACAACAGAGTCAATCATCGGTCACACCCTCTACTTTTCACACATAGCAAAATGCTCACAGTGTGTAAGTCAGCTTTTATTAAACAGAGCTGAACTTAATCAGTATAAGAGCATTATAATTCACATTATATAGGAAAAGAAAAAGGAGGAGAATGGCATGGCAGCCATAGTGTAGTGATGATGAAAAATGATTCAACGCAAAACGGCTGTTGATCCAATTTCTGTATCTTAACACTTAATGCGCAGTGATCAGTGCTGAAGAAAAAAAATAACTTACCGTCAGTCATGTTGTCCAAAGTGAAGAACCTGCAGAGCGACAATCAGTCAGAGTAACGAGGCTGCCAATGTGCATGTGAATGTGTTTCCTGTATCTTCTCAGAGTTTGTCTGCCAAGTTCACTCCATGACTGAAGCGCAAAAAAAAGAAAAAGAAACACCCTTTAGACTTTGTGTTCATGCAAGACTGTTGTGCGTGTTGGACTACAGGATATAAATTCATCACACTAACCTCCTGTTTTAGGTTCAGTGATAATCTGATTGTGAAAACACAAACATGTCAGACTTCTTTTCATCAGCTGCATGTACCAGCACTGGTATGTGAAGTGTATTGACAATCAGTCAGAGTAACATGGCTGTCGGTGTGCATGAATGTATTTCATGTATCTTCTCTGAGTTTAGCTGCCACGTTCACTTCTTAACTGCACAAAGTGAGAGGGAAAGATGTCCTGTAGACTACATGTTTACATGCGCCACTGAACCAGCCACCATGTATATATGTCGATTCAATTTTCTTTTGTTTTTAATTATATTGTCTATTGTCTATTTTACTATTGCTCGTTTGTAAAATTCTGATGCTGCTGCAACAAGCAAATTTCCCCGTCTGCGGGACATTAAAGAATTTCTGATTCTGATTCTACCAAGAGAGGCCTTTATAATGCAAAACCATATGAAGCTTCATTCAGATTCCCCTGTAGTGCTTTCAGGCTCAGGCTAACATCAGAGCTGACGTTCTGATCATATGTTTTATCTGCCGTTACTCTGCTGACCAGCAAAGCAGCAGAAAAGAGAGGAGCAGTTTCCTCCTCATATCAAATGATCTAAGTTTCCTGAGGAAAAGGATCTCCCTCTGACTTTGTGAATAAACTCCGAGTTCTCCTTCAGTGACAGCGTATTTTAAGATCAGCTCTTGCTGACCCTGTATTAGAACTGGAATGAGCTCCTTTCTGGTTCTCCTCAAATTGACTTTCTCTGAAAATGAACTCACTGTTCTTGCCAAAGTTCAAGGGGCAAAAAAAGAATCGATTCCAACCAGCTGACCAGTCCTTTGTAAGCCGTGGATAAATAAGGCAACTAGGGCAGAATAATGTGGAGAATTTGTGTTGATGATGAGACACCTGATTGTGCCCAGAGTCAGCTGTTTGTAGTGTGAACAGAACTGAACATTTAACGCTGCAGCTGTCACAGAAATGTTTTGGTGTTTTTACGATAGGCAGCAGCCCGGTCTCTCACGCAGCTCTGCTGTGTTGTTGTGATGAGGACAGTGTACACACAGTCTGCGGATGCCCTGATCTGCTGGTATGCCAGTCCTGCCCCTCCATCATTCCATGGCACCAGGGGTTTTAGCCTTCATCCATGTGATCAATAGTGTCGAGCCCTGTTTGAAAGCCCCCCTGGCTTCTCTGTGTCCACAGGCGCGGGCTGACCTGCTCTCCCTCACTGTGGTAAACACAGCTACGTCACAGCAGCTGCTTATTTTCACTCTCGCCCACCCCCAAGGATCATTTTCCGCTGGGCTGGAAGTAGAGACTATTTCCACATCGGCACCCACTCACGCAGCTCACACCACTCACACACAACACTGCTTTTACACTTTAAACATGAGTGGGCACTGATTCCAAGAGTGTAAATAGACTGACACACAATAGGGGAAACTGTGGAAACAAAGCCCAGCACTGAACGAGGGGGAGTCGACAGAAAACAACCGAGCAGTTAAAAGGCATCCATTGAGTGTTGAGAGGCATTGTCTTCACTGTGTGACCGGCTTTATGCTCAGTGCTTAGACAAGGGCTTGCTAAGCAAACTCTAGAACATACTGTAGTGAAGGGATGAAGGGTGGTAGTCATCCCTGTGAACAAGCTGCAGCTTTAGAGCTTTCCCCACTAGGTGGCAGTGCTGAGACTCAAACCCATGCATAGTGGATGAGGAGGGAGGTGAGATAAGGGGCAGCCCTTGAGTCTGTTTTCATGTTTGAAACAAATAAAACATCAAAGACACAACAGCGTGGAGTCAGACAGGAATTTTTCAATAAACCATGCAAAGTTGATGGACAGAGTCTGGCAGGAAGTCCATGCTGTTTCCACAGGATTTATCTTTGTACGGATGCAGCAGTGAGAACGGTGAGGTTTATTTTGTTTGAGACTCGGGTCCTACCCCAAGGTTCCAGCGGGACAGGACAGATTCAGGACTGGACTGGTGGTTAAGCTGCAGGTGTAAGTAAACAGGATGTTTATCGACAGCACAGTACTCCAACTGGTTCTCATTTTCAGGGAAGTTCTTTGCGATGAGTCACAAAGCAGCTGCATCTTCGCACCGGCGTGTACAGCTGCACTCTATTAGCCATCCTTTCTGTTTTAAACTGTGAACACGTTTCTTTTTGAAGACAAAGATCCAGGAGGATGACTGTCACAGTAAACTCCCCAATAGATGACATCTTCAAACACTTCAACATTACCCAGGGAGATTTTGGATATTGTTTAATTGTGTTATGGCATAAGTATTGTCTTTTCCTGGTGTTAAAGGCTGCATTACATAAAGTGATGTCATTTTCTGAACTCACCAGGTTGTTCTACATGTTCTAATACTTGTTTTTTATCCACGTACTCTTTATATTACATTACATTACTGGAGATGATTTATCATATCTGTGTAAACAAGTGTTGAAGTACCAATAATCATCCCTACAATATTGACTCAATTTCAATATCAAGGTATTAGGTAAAAGATGTTTTAATATTTGATCTTGTCACACAGCATTTATGAAGAGGATATGAGGAGATTTCTAAATATCTAGATATAGCAATACAGCCAACAGACATTGCAATGTTCCTGTAAGGCCATATCGCCCAGCCCTTCCCTGTGGGATTTTATCGCTCAGTGAATCATGTTCATCACCTGTAAGAAAATAAGCTGAGGAACGTAGATGTGACACAATAACTGCGTCAAACCTGTTGATCCTGTATCTCAGGTATCTCAATGTGTGCGAGAGCATAAAGAGAGTGAGAGAGAGAGAAAGGGGAGGGAGGAAGCTACGAGTGAGTGAGCGAGCTACCATTGAAAAAGAGTGAAAAATGATTTGTTGATAGTTTTACGGCCGTAACGTTCTGAAACAACGTCTAAACCATCTAAAGTCTCCTTTTCCTCCTCTGCGCATCTCATTTTCATTGATTTATTGAGCTGAACTCAAACCACAGACATGCAACAGTAAATAAGAAGAAGAGAACCCATCAATTCATTGTTTACTCTGTGTGCAAATGTTTCAAACATGCTTCTGATAAACAGCCGCTGTCATTTCATGTCATCTGTCATATTTGCCTCTTTATCTACTTCAGATACTTTGGAAGCACAAAGTGAAAAAATAAGTGAGTTTAGTTCCTTTAACTTCTAGAATGAAAACGGAAAATGGAAAATTAAATCTACAGTAGCCTGACCTGTTGACACTGGACACTGCCTTGAAGTACAGAGTGTATGTAGAGTCACTTAAACAGCAGGACTGTAGGCATCGGTAAGAATTCACAATCTTCTTTTTAAGGATGTCGAGGTGGATTTTTAACGTAAAATAATTTTATAAACGTGCACGTTTCAAGCACCCATCTATGACAGGATGTTTTGTGATGTGATGCTCAATGTGGCCCCGCAACCCCAGTTATCACATCATGGGTGATGATGGCGGGGGCTGTAATCTTGAGTCTCTCTGCCTACTCCCATCACACTGCTGAATCAGCCTTATTCGATTGCATGACTCACCTCAAAGTTCTGCTCTATGAGATTCCCTCCTTTGCTCAGGCTCTCCATGATGGCTTTGTTCCTCAAGATGTCCTCCTCGCTCAGATGCTCCCGTCTCTTCCTGGACTCGAGCACCAGGCCGTTCACGGAGTAGAAATCTGCCAGAAAGTTTCCCACGCGCTCCTGGAGGCAGAACAAACAGTTAGATAAGTGCACCCCCTGCTCAGTCACCAATTTCCCTTTTAAACACATGACAAAAAGACAGAAGAGCTAGAAGACAGAAAGTAATACCCACACAACTCCTTCACTGCCCTTCATGCTCCCTGTCCTGTCTGCGTTTTTTTTTATTATAACTTTTTTCTAACTCTGAGCCTGTCACCTGTGGTTCTCTCACTGATGCTCCTTTGAGTTCTGGATTTTTCCTGCTTGGTAACAAAAATGTAGCTTAAGAAACCTGATCAGTAAAATGGACAGAGTCTGCAGCAACATTTAGAGGTCAGGCTAAAAATATGTAATAGCAACAAAATCTAGCTCCATCTAGGTCTGCCAAACTGTGATACTTGATTGTATTATTTCTCGTACAGTAAAATAAAAGTAAAAATCAAGAGTAAAGGGATCCATTTCTTTCTCTTTCTGAGTTTCTCATTACAGAGCATTTTCAGGACTTTAAAATATAGAATCACTTTTGGTTTGACCAAGCTGTTTTTCAGGTCAGACAAGTCATAAAAGGTTCAAACGTCTGGGTACCTTTTGACCGGCGGAAAACCATCATATATTGCAACTGATGTTATGTTGCTCAAAAAACTACATTCTGATATACATCTGTGTCCTTGTGTATTGTTTGCCTTCCATTTCCTGCCTCCCCCAGAGAATTCGTCAAATTCCCAACTCTCTGTCTGGGGGAAAATTCCACAGCCAGGTGAAACCCTGTGACCCACAGCTGACTTTGGAAAAGCTGGGAGAAATAATGTCACAATAATAACTACAACACCCACCGTCTTGTCTTCTCTGAACAGCCAGCCGGTCTGCGCCCTGGAGAAGGTGATGGACTTTGTGGAGAGCGTGGCTGAGTACACGTCGCTGCTCATAAGAATGTCTACTTCTTCCTCTGTCTCCATCTCAGACTCCTGGACAAACAGGACAGTGTTAGGAAGCTAAAAAGGGATCAACACAGGCTGGAGGGATGATAACATGATGACAATACAGGCTACTTCTTTGACACCAGGTGAGAAAGTCCAAGGCTCCCTGAAAAAAACGCACAACTTTACGCGCGTTGAGTTAGGAGAAACTGTATAAACTTTGTAAAGCGTTCTGCCTTTTAACAAATTCTTAACTATGTGGGCCTTATTTTTAATTCAGGAAACAGTATACTAGATATTTTATTAATTCAAGATATTTTATTTATTTGTGTAAAAATATTGTTCCAGTGATGTACGCGTTCCTTTGAATAAAGATCCAATCACAAATGGTCAAATGAGACACATGTTAATGCCAGATGAGAACTGATGAGATATACACTTGTGATCAGATCACTCAGGACGAATGTTGATACCAAATGTGAACGGCCTCAATGTTGTTCTTTTCAACGAATAGTTCAGTAATGCAGTAGAGCTAAAACTATTTCTTTGACAGGAAACTAACTATTCAGATCATCAAATTATCAAATTGTCAGTTGTCAAATCAACAATTATCAGTTCCAGCCTCTTAAACTGCTTTTCTCTGCTTTCTTTTGTACCAAATAAAAAAGATGAATTGAGAAAAACAATGTCAGTTTTGCTGCTGATGAAAATAATTCAGTCAGTTGCAGTCCTGAATTAAATGTGGGGTTGTAATGAACATTACAAACTTCAGGGGGCACATGTGAGGCCTTAGTCTCTCAGTCATTTATCAGCATGTGTCTCACACACCTCATGGTGTATCCGCTGGTAGACCTTCTGTTCGTTGTCCAGCACGACAAAAGACTCGGAGGGGATGGCGTTGCCGTTGAAGATGAAGCTGAGGTCGCCGCGCTGACACTTCATGTCTGTGAAGTCTATCAGTGTAGTGTCCAATCTATAAATACAGAGAGTGAGTTCAGCGTGGGAACTTCAGACAGATAAAAGGAGAAGACAGCCAAACACAGGGAAAGGCAACAGAGGATGGCAGGAAAAAAGCTGAGTTTAACTTGGCCACATGCATGAAACAAGCAAACACAAAACAGAAAAAATAAAAACTGTGATGGATGTCACGTGTTTTCTCTGAAAAGTTTAGAGACAATGTGTATGGTAATCATTGCCATGGGAGACCAGCAGCACATTTCAAGAGTCTTTGGGTCGTCCGGGAATGAGCCATGACAGCAAAGGGAATATGTGATCTGCTGCAAAGACCAGACACAAAGTGGTAGGTGCTGTGGGTAAGTATGACAGCCCTGACACACTGTAGCACCAGAATTTAAATGAACCTGCTGTGACAGTTATTTTCTTTCACTTTCGCTCTCTCTCTTTCTCTCCCTGCTACTCCAGGATAATAAGAGGGCATTTTGACTACCAAATGAGGCAGCCAGGAGCATTTTCACAGAATAATGACAGGCTTCTCATCAAGGATATCTCTTACAGGAACACACAAACACACACTTTAATGCACAGAGTTCATTCTTCAGATAGATTTCGCTGATATGTTATGATGCCCAAATATAGCTGCATCTGTTTATGTGTTGGAGAAAAACACACAGGAACAAAATTATGTGTGCCCTATGTGTGCGAGCTGAACTCAAGGCTGCCTGGTGTTAACTTTTTCCCCCCCAGGCTAAGAAACACAGCAAAGTGTATTCCCGCTGCAGATTCATTCTTGCGACTGTGTGTCAGCGAACGTCAGAGTGTGATGAATTTCTGCTGACGTCCTTTTGAAAGCAAACTAAAAGGGAGGCACATTACACACAACTGTAGCTTCTTCTCCGAGGCTCTGATTTAAATTGAAACACAGAAGTAAAAAGATCTGCGCAGAGAAGCACCGCTTCCCCTCACTGCCAGACACTGATTTCACACTCTAGTTATCCAAACTAGGTTGAAGAGAGGAGAAAATGGGGGGGACGATAGAGCGGAGAAAGAGGAGAAGCTGTTGTGTGTGGCAAAAGATGACGGATGAATTAGTGAGCGTTGAAAGTAACTAAGTGCCTCGATAAAAAAAAATTAAAATAGGTTTCCTTGAGGAATTAAAGTTTAATTCAGTAAGTTCTTGTTGCCTTTCATTGTATTCAAACATCACACATTTTACTTCTACGCATTACTGTTGTTGACAGGACTTGCCTGATGTTGAGGCCCTGCTTGTAGATCTTACACGCGTCTGAAGGCAGGATTCTGGAGAGCAAAGGCACTGCAACATGAAAAGATACGGTGAGGACATGTGAAGGCTAAATTTAGAAAAGCTCACTTAATTATGAAGACCGGCATATATTCAAAGCTTCAGTATAGAGCGCCGTATAACATGTAGTTCTGCAGCTAAATATTTAATAACTCAGTCAGGTTGAGTAACAGAAAGCAACAAACTTCCTTTGCTTTTCTATCGTTACACATATCTCAAGAGCTATTTCAACAGTCCAAAATAGTTCTGTGAAGGACTGAAAAGTGACTCCTCCGACTAAGCAGAGCCCGACATGTAGACTAAACAGGCCTGAGGTCCATGAGATCATGGCAGTTTTAAACCAAAGCACAAAAATCTTTAGCTCTCTAAAAACTACAAACAGATTATTCTAGCTGACTGTCGCTGCATCAAAGTATTCACTTTTACACAATTACAATTTGCAAACGCACCGTTATGCAACCACTTTACATTCAGTTACTATCATGCATCCATTACATAATCTTTCCCACCATGTCAATAATTCACAAAGATACAGTGAGTACACAGAATCAGCCCTGGCTCACACACTCTGGGGCCAGACTTGTGCAGAGTAAGCAGAAGCTGCTACAGCATCAGAAACATTTACTACATGCAGAAGACTTCATCTGTATTCTGAAACTGTTTACAAGGTGAAAATATGTGTGAATTCAGCGCAACTGGAGGACATATGTTGCCTCTTGTATCAGCAGGTATTCTAGTCATACAGGGAGGGACACTGATGTTAGAGGATGTTGTGTCAGTTCACGTCCAGCAGGAGGAGTTAGTTTCAGCCTGTAGCCACATCAACAGTCAAAGTCCATTATTTCACAGATAAACACTAAAACTGACAGATTTCATCACATTTTCTGTAGCACAGGCTTAAATTCCAGAGTGGATAATGTCTGTAAACAATGATGTTTTCTGTCAACCTCACCATTGTAAGACAGGGGAAGGTGTAGCTTGACTCACCCCAACTTTGGAAGTCCCAGTGAAGCTCCAAGTAAAAGTCTCCGAGCTGCAAAAGAAGACAAAGAAATCTCAATCAATCAGTAAAACTACATGAACGGATGAGATGGAGTTACAGGGTTATATATGACACACAAGGCTGAATATTTGTGTGTGGCTTTCACATGTGTGTGCAACAAAAACTGTGAAAAATGAGAAACCAATTTCACAAAACAATAAATAAGACATCTTTGCAGAACAGAAATCAAAATGCTGAACCAATGCCTTCCAGTTACCAGGACAAGGGTAAACATGAGCCTTTATGTCCCATCCAGAATAAATCATGCCTGACTGAGGTACTCATTCTGATCTCATCACCGCTGGTGGTCTCAATCTGGCATTTAGCGATGATGTCAAGCTGGGGGGAGGTCATTATTTCCCAGAGCTATATAATCTGAGAGATGATGATGCAGAAAAATCTCCTCTCTGCCACATCATCCAGGAAGGGATCACATCCTGTCACCTCAACTGCAGGCTGGTCAAACAACTCGTGCAGACATCAATTACACAAAATCTGGTCTATACTGCCTATACTGTGGTGACCTCTTTAAATTAAGTTAAAACGCAGGGTTTTACATAGTTGGCCTCTTTTGGTCTTGTACTTGTACATCTGCTCACTTGCTCTCTTGTGGGGGTGGCGCTGCTTCACAGCTGACCTGGAAGCTAAAATAGTCAGATGATGACGCCCACAAGTTTGGCCTCCATAACTACATGTTCAACAATACAGAAAGGCTCCTCGTTTAGTTATTCTATATTGGTCTGTACATGTCTGAATGTTTAAAGTGTGTATGTGTGACATCATGTAAGGCTGACGGCCACAACAAACCCTGAAGGATAACTGCGGCTCTGTACAGAATATCTCTTAGCAGTTACATGTTCACAAAGTGTGTGTGTGTGTGCGTACGCACGTGATGTCATACCAGACACCCACAAAAACACAGTGACATGTAATTTAGCTTTACACAACAGGTCTTCGACTGACTAGTTGATAATGTATGTCTTTGTGATGTGTGCGATGACAGTTATTTGTGAATGACAAACTTCCCTGATGACTGGAAGGGATGTTTGTGTATTTGTGCTGCAGTAATCAGTTGTTTAGTTGCTTAGTCAAATGAAAGAAAACTAGTTGCCAACGAGGGATGCTTCATCATTTTAACCTATCAAACATGTGTGTCATATTATGATGATTCACACTTTGAGTTATGGCCAAAAATGTGTTTTGTGAGATCATAGTAACCTTGACCTCTTGACGCCATCAAAATCTAATCATTTTACCGTTGAGTCCAAGTGGACCATATTTGAAGAAATTCCCTCAAGATACTCTTCAAATGTCGTGTTGACATAACTGGGACGGATGGATGGAAACCCAAAAGCATAATGCCTCTGCAACTGCAATAGCTCTGGCCTGAAGCATTATGTTTTCCTCAGTTAATCGTGCACATAATTGGAAGATTAATCAATAATTTCATTTTTTTTTTTTTTTTAGAGGACACTTATACAGCACTTTGGATTGCATTTTGATTTGTTTGAAAGGTGTTTTATAATCACAATTTCATTGAATGATTGAAGAGATGGGAAATCAAGAAAAAAAAGAGAGATTAAAAAGGGACAACAAACTGAGAAGTAAGAAGATCTGATGAGCAGACAAGAGAAAAGGGATCAAGAAATCAGGTGCAGCACTATCAGAGAGAGGACTGCTCACTTCTTTCAGGGCTTTCAGCAGCTTGGGCCTCTTGTCCTCCACAGTCTCTCTGGACTGTTGCTTCAGCTTTCTCAGCAGCGCCGTGACTGAAACACACAGTAGAACGAGAGATGAAATGAAGCATCAGTAATAAGGTCACTTTTTCCACACATTAAAATCTTCAGTTTTATTAGAGGAATGTCTCGTGCCCACAACGGCTGTGAATTTTTCCCAAATAACCTCTTGCTTTGCTGAATCTGATCCCACCACTAAACTTTCTCCAAGAAGAAAAAAAAATTATTCACTTTACCAAAAACTAATTTCACACCATGTTGGTCTTTTTTTGGCAAACCTTCTCTTCGTGGCATCTAAGCAAGATTCTCCCTCCCATCATGATGACTTGGCTAAGGAAAATTTTCCACAATTTTCTGAGAAACTAATCAATAGATTACTTGACAATGAAAATAATCACTAGCTGCAGCTCTTAAATTACTCACTTCAGACAAAAACAAATACTCAAGGTGCCAAAAGTGAATGCAATGTGACTGTTCAGACTTTTGTCCCCTAGAACATGACAGAAGGTAATCCTGTGCCACTGTGAGGTTTAAGTTGTATAAAAGGCTGGTACAGCAGCACTGCCATATGAATGTACTGTTAGTCACCTCCGCTGTCTTAGAAACAGACACACTATGCAAATCCCAACAAAAAATGAGACACGCCGAGGGCAAAGATCACACAGTTCACAGTAACGATGACTTCTGCTTCACAGATAAAGTATCCTGACTTCCTGGAGCCAGATGGGACACTCTCAACAGCACTGCGCCAATCCCTGCACGCCGCCTGCAGGGATCAAAACGTTCCAGGAAGTTCAAAGGGGCCAAGCCTGGCAGATATGGAGCTGCCTGCTAACGAACTGCGCCTTTAACCTCCTTAATGACCTGGGGGAGAGACGCACTCACAAGAGACTTTTAAGCATGTCGGGTCAGATGAAGGAGCATTCACAGCTCTTTAGCCTGTTGACTGCAGGAGACTTGCTTGTTTATGCGAAAAGAAAGCAGGCTTGAGGAAAAAGGATCCACGCCCGACTAGCAAACATCTATTTGCTGTTTTTAAGGGGAGATGGAGCATCAGCTGTTTACTGACATAACTGTGGTGCTTGGTTGAAGCCAGGAGGGGAGTAGATGACAACATGTTTGTGCCACTTATGAACTAATGGAAGCAGTAATAACAGTTGACTGCCCTACATTTTAACAGGACTTTGGACATATGATACTATCATTAGCATAACTAAACAACACACAGCAACACACATGTTGTTTTTTATATGGTCTTACTGGTATTTAGGAGGGCTCAACAGTAAACAAGTAGTACAGACACAAGACCAGGATGAGGGTGTCTCTGTGGCCCGGCTGCCTAATGAGTGTGGACAAGCTCTGGATGGGGCTCCTCCTGATCCTCGCCGCCTCTCAGCAGGACAAGGAAAGGACTACAAACTCACCATCTGCCCACACAGACCACCCAGCCAACACAGGCAGACCGCTTTAACGCTAACCCAAACTGACTGTCCATGCTGGCGCTAATTCACCCAGATACCTATTAGGGCACTTTCCTGGCATTAATTAGGCGAGTGATCTCAGTAATTTCACCTCTGCGCATTAATGAAAAGAGACAGTCGGGACAAGTTTGCATTCACGTCACCACAAACTGCTACTACTTAACAATTAGGCCTTGGATATAACTGGACGAGTCCTGCTGGTGGGTCTCCAGGAGTGTGAGAACAGTCGGTATTGACATAAGTATGCTGCAGAGTGGAATATAGCCGAGGAGGCAGGCAGCAGCAAACATTTGATCTGAGTATAGGTTCAAATATTTAAACTTATCAATTAATTTTACAAGACATCTAAAAAGGCTCAAAACTGCCACATTAAAAGATTGAGGAAAGAGAGCCCTTACTGTTTGATAAAAAATCAAAAATGTTTAAAAAATAATCACAAGCAGCTTTCAAAATATATGAATGATTTATTGTTTGATTCTCATCTTTTATATGATTTAGTTATTGTGTTCAATACCTTGTTTATTTTAAAAAATTGTTTAAGTAGGTTTTAAATGGAAAGGAAATCTGATTTCACTTTGCTATGAAATCCAAGATGTATTAGACTATAGGAGGTTAAATACTACGCTGGAAATGGTGAAAATCAAACCTTGTCCAGTGGTGGTGACAATTACCTACAGAGTTAATTCTTACCTGGCCTAACCGCACTGCTCTTCTGGGAAAATAAATAAACAAATTTGAAAAAACTCCTGATTAGCCACAGCCTTAAAAAGAAATAAAAGCTTTGCTTTTGATATCTAAAAAAAAAGATAATCATGCAATAAACAAAATAATAATAATGTCAAGACCAAAATTTCAGCAAATTAGATCTATGGTCAAATGGGCCTTTAAATTTGAAATAAAGCATTAAAACAATGACAGCAAGTGAGCTGTTTCCCATCTAATAAACACCAAAGTGAATGTGGCAGCCTTAAAACAAGCTCCTTAAACTGAAATTACAGCTGTGTGAGTGGAAAGCAACGGTGGACAGAAATAGCTCTTATTGAACAAAACACATGACAACATCTATTTCTGAGCCACATTTTGCCTCTTTGTTCAGAAGTGAGAAAAATCAGGTGACATCAAATCACAACAGATGTGGGTCGACATCAGTGGAAATTAGTCACAAATGTGACTCTAAAAATAACTCAGCAGGGGTGCAGAGTTTGGATGTTCCTTGAATTTAATCTCATTCAAGAAACTGTTTATCCGAATGTTCCTATGGAAATCTGCAGACCTCTATAACTGGATAAAAATGTCTTTGTTGTGTTGTTTTCAGCACTTTCTAGGCGAGGACATTTGCCCTACTGTAAATCAAACAATCAAAGCTCCTCAGGCTGTACTTCCCTCACAGACTCCTGACTGACGCTGACTCAGCTTGTACTGAATAACTGCTGGGCAGGGCTCTGCGAAGCTGAGCCTGTAAAGGACTCAACGTTTATTGCCTGAATAGGAAAAACAGTCATAGTTTCCCTCAGCACCTTTCTCCTTTACTGTCACCATGGCAGCCAGGTAAACCTTTATGCACTGAAGGCCAAATGTGTCAGTTTTACAGTGTGCAGACTCAGCTGTCGCAACAGAGGCTGTTCTTTGGAGCGACATGAAAGAGCACAAAGACGGATAAAAAACAACAGTTTCACTTCAGCGCAACAGAAGGTGCAATCCACTCTTGCTAACTAATTAACAGACTGACCTACTGTACCTGTTTGCCAGCAGGTCGAGCCTGTACCTGTCTAGCGATCTCCTGAATCAGCAGACAGATTCGGGCTTGGCCACTAAGCTCTGGCCCACAAACTCCCCTGGCCCGGATCCAGGAAAAGCAAATATAGTCCTGGTGAATTTGCGTCTTTGCAGAACAACACATGACACGTCACATAAAGCAGGGCTCCAAAGCTTTAACCTTTAAAAGTGCTGAACAGAAATGTTTCGTTTAGGTGCACCCAATAATACAATACCATTTAATACATAAGGTCAATGATTGTAAACCATGGTGCAGTTTTTCTTAATATAAATCACAGCAAATGCAACAAGAAATTGTGATCCCTAGAATGCCTCCCTGACTCCTCCCACTTGTCGCCATGGCGAAACTTTACCAGAGGAAACGCTGCAGATTAGACATCTGATGACCAAGGACAGGTTGAACAGCAGTGCACCATTTTTCACACCAAAAAAAAAAAGAGAAAATAATAAACTATGTTCAAATGATGCAATGTCTTAAAATGTCTTTAGTTCTGACATGCACTGAATGTGGGAGTAGTACATGCTGTGGGCTTACACATGCACTGAAAATATGATAGATGTACATAAAGTAATAGGCTGACAAAAGGGTCAGAATAAACTGAAAAACAAATATTAATAGGCTTATGTATGTCAATGTAAAATATTTTCATATGCTACATTTTTTTCTTAGTCAGACCTGCTAAATTTCAGGAGCACCAGTGTGGTCAATGAAATATTTTTTTGGTGCCTGTGTGACCAAAGCGGTCACAAACTGGAGCCCTGTAAAGGCCTTTAAATCCCTCTTAATTAGGTTCCACACCTGGTGCACCTGTGCCTCATAGTATCCAGAACCAAAGCTGCTTTGACAATGAAAAGAATGACTTCTGCCTTGTGAAAAGAGAACATATGGCTGACAGTCAGCACTATGCTTAAACAATGTAGGGTAACAATAAAACTTCAATGCTTACACTTACTTCAAAGAAAACCTTTAGATTAAATCAGGTTTTTTGTTATCAAGAGCTGTGAATTACTTTAACGGCACAACAGTTTTTCCCTCCACCTGCCTCATCTTCTGCATGTCGGTCAGATTTGGTCTGCCTTCAAACAACATTCACACACTCACCACTCACTGCACTTAACATGTAAAGAATAATAATAATAATAATAATACTAATAATAATCAAAGTCGTGAATAGAGACCACAAAACAGCAAGTTCTTCCAATAGGGCAAAAAGAAAGACAAAGAAAAATGGTGTTCATAAGAAGCTTCAGTCAATGGACACACTTGTAAACCTGGTACTGTGAGGGGCATTAGGGAGTTAATTAGAGGATGCAGTCAATGGAGACACTCTAAGCTGCTTCCCTGTATGATTGCTGAGTGTTGGTGCCAAGTGGCTGCGCTAATAACTCCAACCTCCTTCATTCTGAGGGACTTCACAAGTTATTTGAGAAAAATGTAACGTTTCATGGATTCTGGGTTGCAAATGCCTTAGAAAACCCTGGAAGAATCACTTTTTTTTTTTTTTTTTAGAAAAAACCCACATGCCTGTGATATGTCAATGTCAGTTCACAACACTGGCCCCATCTTAGCCTGGGTGTGGTTTTCTAGCAGTATAAAAGTGTTGTGATTCAGTTTTTTTTATCTCACCACTGCCCAACCACACAGAGCCAAACCTCAAGTGTTCCTGTTCCCATCACCAACACATCAGGAGCTTTTAATAGATTGTGAACAAAATGTACCTCTCGAGTAAAAATAGAGTTTGAGATATCAAAAACAGCCTAACAAAGGTCAAAAATAAATTCTGGGGAAATGCTCATTACCAAAATGTTAATATTCTTGAGTATTAAAATAAACTGGAAAGTTGCACCCAGTACCTATAAATGGTTTCACTTAAATGTTAGTAATGTTTTTATACAAGTAATAGTTATAGATTTAAATTTGCTGTGAAAATATAATTCAAAGCATTAAAAGCACTTCAAATCAAACTTTGACTATGAGCTGTGGGCAGAAAATGGGCGAGGCAGGGGCTTGATCACGATCGTCCTATGAGGAGAGAGCGAGACATCTAATGAATTGCCTTTCATTGCAGCACAAAAGCCAGAGGGCCTTGAGGAATGTCCCCTCTGAGGGACAAAGGGGGCAGGCCGGCGTCGTGACCTCACTCGGAGGCAGCGCCGTAGAAGAGTGTGCAGAAGCAAACTGTTGATTTGCATCTGTTGAACGCACCTTCTCTCTCCTCCGTCTCCGTTTTCTCACTGGAAGACCCAGTAAATAAGCTGACTGACCCACATCTCTGTATGTAGCAGTGGTGGTGGAGCTTCAAACGCCCATTTAAGTCACCCAAAGATACTCACTCATTTGTCTGTCTCCGTAGCTGATGGCTTCAGCGAGAGGGCTCCATCCCTGAGCGTTCTTCACCTTTACTGGTGCATTGTGGGCCAGCAGCAGGTGGGCACACTCTGCAAGAAGGAAAGGAAGATAGAACAACTTTATCTAATTCCACTCCATGTACGTGTATTCATTCAGTATGAATTTCTTTGCACTATTTGTATGATGTTGTATTTGTTTCAGATTTTGTACCTGTATGTCTATTCCTGTGTAGTTACATTTAGAGCAATGAAAAGTCAAATTCCTTGTACAGCCTACACTCACATTTTGAAAATTTCATGTCAGAATTATCCTGTCCAGTATAAACGTGATTCACGATATTATCCCGACGGTCATCAAAATACTCTTTAAACTTTAAAAGGCTTAGGGTTTAGTTAAAAACTAAAATTAAAATTAAACACAATGGAATCACTTTGACCCTATATTTTGTTGATAAACAAATATTTTTGTTGCATCACAAAGAGGACATCTTTTTTTTGTGAAAAGAATCAAATAAGTAATCTAAATCATAAGGTCATCCTGCACAATAAAAAATAAATGTATAGTCAACTTTAGTCAACAATAGTCAGTTTTTCTTTTCTTTACAAAAAAAGACCAGAAAGTCTGTAAAAGGTGTATCTGCAACAAATGGATAAACAGTGAAGCAACATCTAAAGTGACCTTTTTCTCTGTCTACCTTAAAAATCTCCAATTTCTATTTAAAAAGGATGTACATTTAATACGAGCTAAAAAAGAGAGGTGAGAAAATGATAAATGCAGCCCCATTACTTTTGACCAGAGCAAAACAAGACTCTGAATGGAAACATCAAAAACAAAAGACAAAAAAAGAAAGAAGTAATTTGGTTTCTACTAAGAAGAGTGACAAAAATATACACAGAGGAACAGATGGATAGGAGATGTGACATGCTATTTGGCAAAATTGACCTTTTATTAAAGGACAAATGGTAAGGGGTGAATAAGCTCTTCATCGTGTGTCTTCCTGATGTTTTGATGCGACACATCTGCCACGCTGGACAAAATGTTGCGATACAGAGGAAAGAACTCAAACGTCATACTAATTTTTACTCCACGCCAACACTGTGGACAATTTAACCGGCTGTATTTTGTTTTCTTCTCCTGCACAAATGGTACTGCATGTGGCTTCTGTTTAATTTCATTGCACTTCTATCACAAACCTATCCGACAACTTTGCAGTAAATTTGATACGAATGTTGACTGACCGCTATAAACATGGGTTATTCAAGCTAAAGATGTTTGCTGTAGCTTCGTCTCAACGATATAAAGATAATCCTGGTTTTATAGAGGGACAGATTGTGTGTAGTATTGAGATGACAGTTGACCCATTAACCAAAGTGACATATGGGGCCTACAGTTACACAAGACTCAGCAAGCATCGTACTTTAGTCCATACTGCTCTAAAATGTGGATTCACAGGGAGAAATTGTGAAACTTTGCATATAGACATCCTCTGATTACTGCACAGTATCACCCTCTGTGTTCAGCTTGTATTCCAACAATGGTGGAAAAAGCCAAAGAGCCTCATCCCCTTTCTATGGCCAGATCAGCAGTAAGTGCAGCACAAAATCCCTTCACTCTCCGGGCAGCCTGTCAACAAACTACAGCTCGCCAAAAAATGAAGCCCGTTGTTCCGGCTCAGCTGTCAGTTTGGTCGTGACATCATTCATTATGATGTTGGCGTCTGTGCAGCTCTGTCCCAGCGCTGGGGCCGGAGTAGTTACAATCCTGTGAGCAACAAACCACTCGAATGCAAAGCAGAGGCCAACTGCTAACGGGCTGCTGCCGAGTAGTTTTGCAGGGCTTTCACACGATGGGACAGAAACTTTATTACAGTTCAACGTTCATTTAGGCTGGTAAAAGCTTCATAGAAGTTCTCGGTATAACCTCTTTCATTGGAATCCTTTGAGCCAATGCAATTAGTCATTTGAACAAAAACAAACCGGTTACTGCCTTCATGTTCAGACTTGTTTCTCTGTTAAACATCAGTATGAAAAGCTATTAAAAAAACCTGCCTCAAGTGGGTGGAGTTACAGAGCAAACCTGGTGCCCAGAAGCAGAAGTAACACATAGCTGCATTGTCTAATATACCACATCACCCCTCTGATCCACGTACTCACTATGTTTTATTAATGAGAGAGAGGCCAGGGTCTCATACATTCTTTATGACAGAGAGGAACACATTTTGAAACTCTACCTAATTAAACATATTATCCACACAACAAAGAGAAATGTGGCCACCCCAAGAGAATAGTGGCAGGAGGAATAAAAAGGTCTGTTGTGACAGCACCCAAGGCATTCAGGCTATCTTCTTCACAAAAGCAATTAAAAGGCAACACCATGTCTCTAATGCACAGCTTTCTTAAAAAATAAAATTGAATAAAGAAAGGCCAATGGAAAGTCATTGTGCTCACACTGGGGGAGCAGCTGAGGATCAAAGACTGGGCTCATGACTAGTCTGAATATGCTTTCTTTCAAAAAAAATAAGTTGCTCGACATGATCTGCATCCAAATGCTGACCCCTTCAGAAAGATTGACTAATATTGGCCATACTGCATGTTTTAATATAATAAAGAAGCTGTGCTGGCACCAGAGAGGAAGGATGTAACTGCAGAGTGCCTCACGAAGAGCTTTACATCAGCCAACAAAAAGGCCAGCCTCTGTGTTCATGCATTAGTCCGATGTGAGCCTGGACTGAGCAGCTGATCACAGAGGTTGATGTTGAGAAGACACAGGCGGCGCTCGCTTTCTGACGTAAACCTCGCATTCCCATAGGCCTCTGACCTATACATCACCCTGCTTAATCCGATGATTGTGTAATAATAATGACAATAATTAGCAGATAAATGTTACATAATCATGGAGAGAAGAGCTATGTGTCCTCAGCGGCAAACTTGCAGGTTAGCTTCTGGCTTCAGGTACACGGAGTGGACTGGATTAACTCATGGCAATTTGAGTTACCATCTTGTCTGACCATCTATACTATCTGCTTTATGTGCTTTAAAATATGTGTTGAAGGTCTAAACAATCAACAAATTCAGTTATGATATAATGTCATACAAATTTGGTAAATATAGAAATTATATATTTCTTTCTGATTTCCTTGTAGTTAGCTGGGAAAGAATAATCAAAACACTGCAGGTCACTGCGGGCAATTTCAATCAAATCAAAAAGAGCTGCATGGACAGATTAGCAACTAGCATTTAACTCATCAGCCTTGGTGTGCAGCATCCAATTCAATCCAATACACAGTTGTGAAAGTACTGACAAAAGGACATCTCCCTGTGGGTCTCTGGGTTGATTGCATGTGCAGCAGCTGTATGGAGGTCCTGCCCAAGTCACAACTTTTACAGAGGAATGAGGGAAGCAGAGCGGGATGGAGAAAATAAAGTGCTAATCTAATGCTTCAGTACGTGCACTGGCTACAGATGGGGCACTTGTTAAGAGACTCTGTGGGCTGTTAAGACCCCCACCATCAGCACCCTGTCTGATCGAGAATGAGTACATCTATAAATTGGCTTTTTTGCTCACTTCCTTGCCATTGATCACATACTCAGCACACCAAATCAAAAAGGAGTTAAAAAACACAAAAAACACGCAAAACTGATGCTCTTTCACGTCAGCTGGTTTGCTAGTTTGTTAATCTATATAGAATGTCCTCTTTCAATTTAACTGACAACTTTTTTTCCTCCCTTTGGCGACAATCAGGTAAAAGTTGCCTGATGTGCCGTTTCAGAGGAAGGCAAACCTTGCCAGACTGGCACATTGGTTATAAACATCCACTTGTTTGTTATCTACTGTCTCTGAAATATGATTTTATATCTGTGGCCATGGGAACAGATAACACAACCAGTGGTAAACATTTTCTGTCCTTTGACGAAACGGGCTTCTGGAGAAAACTGTCTTCATCTGAAACTGGGTGTGAATACAGTAATTAGTGTACTTCTAGTTTCAATTTCCAGAGAATGTGTTCAGGATTTATAATATTTACACACTGGGTTTATTGACTTTTCTCACCTTTTTACTTTTTCTATTTTGATAGCTGAAACAATTGGTTGATTCATCAATTAGGTGATTGACAGAAAATCTAAATCACAATATGGCCATGTGTAATATCCAAATCGCAGAAGCTGGGATTTTCTGATCAAGGCATTTAATTGTGTGACAAAACAGCATCATGATGAAGAACTGTAGTGCTGCAGAGATGCCCTGACCTACAAAGCTTGGTCTTTTTTTGTAAGTAAACACATAGTTTTGTCCAACAAATGTCACATCATCATGATTTTACCCTTTTTTTTTACAGTGAAGATGAATATTGTGATGCAAAAAATTATTCCCTATAATCATGAATCATATTGTCATTGTAATCTGTCAAAATAATCACTAATAATAACTAATAATTTTTTCCCGTATTGTGTGGTTGCACTTCAAAAACATACTGTTTTAGCTTGTTTTATTCCATGTTAAGCTGTACGGACTTGGGCTGTGGAATGCTGATCAGGACAAATGTTAATTTAGCCTTGCATCTGTATTTATGCGCATATACATATAAAACAGTTCTCCTTCTGAGTATTTCATTAGTTAACAAGAATCACAAATCAGGACTGTATCAAGCTCCAATTTGGCTGTTAGTGACAAATACAGTCTATCTTCTGCATCTACAAGGCACTTTTAGACCTCTGCTATAACAAAATCGAAAATTTAAGGAACTACAGATGAACATTACTCCCATTACTAGTCAGGTCAATCATAAACACACACACACTCAGCCATACACAAAGAAAGCCTTGTCCTATCCATCCCAGCCACACCACACACTAGCAGCCACACCCAGACTACTCTATGATCTAATTCCTTTAGCCTGTCTGGCCAGAGCATCCCTGGAGGATGGGCTAGCAGCTCAGGCAAGAGATAGGCAACCTCATTAGCACAATCAGTTCTATAGCATCCCATTCACCACCTCACTCCAGCACTCCAAAACCAATAGTCAGTGGCAGGGCTTTCACGCCAGCGACAGGAATTGAACTTTGCAAATGTGAAATCAATTGAAACCCATGCTCAAATGACAGACACTAAACAAATGGGAATGTGCAGTACGAGTGACTCTATCTGAGCTGTTCACTGCGAGTGTGTGCTGGGAAAAAAAGGGGGATTAATTTTTCAGTAGCATGTTCTAAGGCCTGCCTGTGAAATTTAATGTAAGCATCGACTCACATGGGGGCAGTGCATTAATGTTTTATGCACATGCTTTCAGTCTGGTTGGTGCAGTTTGGCTAAAAACAAAATCATGTAAAGGTTTGTCCAGAGCCTTGCCATTCATCATACACACCAAACTGTTTTTACTTGTTTTCAATGTTATTCTAGGATGTGAATACACAACCTGGCACACATTTTGATAGGCATAGCTCACATATGTATTAAATTGAAGAAAAGACATCCATGAGAAAGGAGGAAAATAGACTCCCTGCTAAATTAGCTTTTTTCACCAGGCAAAAATCCATAAACAGAACCTCTTCATTCATGCATGCTCATCTTGCCGTCTGGGATTTGTGTGGTGATCTGTGACAAATGTCTGGTGGTGCTTAGCCAGACAAATGAACACACACAAAGACGGGAAAATAAACGGAAACACAAACAGAAGACATACAAACACGCAGAGAGCATTCATTTAGAAAGCCACAGAGACATACAGAAAGAGACAACCGTGGACCACATGGACTAGTGCTTCCTTAAACTCACCTTTGTGCCCCATCATGACAGCAAGATGCAGCGGTGTGTTTCCTATAGGATGAGGGGAAAAAGCAGAATTTATTGGCAGTCTTTGATATTCACAGTAAGAGGTGAGAGGCTGTCACACTCTGGGTGAATTAAATGTTTAAATTGGGAGGCAGAATCCACTTAATTCCTAGTGATATGCTAACTACATGCCTATTGTGTGTTCTTCTACCATGACAAGCAACACTATAGTCTATTAACCTACTGAACCCACCGAAATGAGCTGCATTTAACTGACAGGGACATGGCTTGTTAACAGTAAAGATTGACTGCTAAAATAACATTTGAGTCAGGTGGGGAGAAGCACAGGTTTTCTTCCCAGCATTGTGAAATGTGCCTCATAAGCATTGGAAAATCCCTCAAGAGGAAGACAAAGTGCCCAGTCAGCTCCTGCAGGCTTATCTTCCAGGGGAAGAGCAGTGGACAAGCACCCCAAGTAAAGAGGGCCCACCCTGTAGAAAACCCTGATGTAAGTGAAAATGCAAGTTGGAGATCAAGCAGCTAGCAGTCCCTCTGAATGTGTAATAATAAACGTTACAGGTAGGGCAGTGGCACAAATACAGTGATCTTCTGTGCACACTAAGATATTGTAGGTCTTTGACCAAACAGTCAAGTGCTCTTGGGTAAGACACTGAACTCTTAACCTGCTCAAACACTGTATAAGGTGCAGAAAAGGGTTGTTTTTCTGCTGAAGTTTGGAGATATCAGTCTCTGAGATTAATTGATGACACTAGTCATCTTTTTTTTTTTTTTATAAAAAAAATTATCCATTCATTAGACAAGAACTGACAAAAGTAAATGGTTCCAGCTTCTGAGGGCTCAGTGCATTTCCCTGTTGAAATTTTAATTTAATGTAGCACTCAACTGCCAATTATTGTCTTGGGATTTTATAACTGCCTGATTAATCAATAATAAGCCCAATTACACTGGACAACTGAAAAAAATGGAACATTATACCAATATTATTTGAATGGCTTGATAGAACTACTGGTGCACAAAGTGATAAAACCACTGTAACGATTAACTGTAGGCCATACTGCTCATGTTAGGCCAATGGGAAGAATAGAATAATAATAAAGCTTTATTGTTGTTATTCTTCTGACTGCCAATCAAAATGTAAACACACTAACCGATTCTAATGACTTTATGTAACTGTCAGCCTGTATCCAGTGAAAGCAAAACTAATGTGTGAGTAAACACACAGACTGCTGCCACTGAGCCATACTGACAGACAGGCAAAACCCTCTGAACAATACAGGATCCTGTTCCAAAACAACACCAGAGGCAAGTGCCCTGTCTGACACCTTGCTGTGGTTACACCATGACAGAGCTTTGATTTGAGGACAAACCACATTCCTGTGCTGACACTGAGCAGGACTGCACGCCATATTTTGTCTAGGCACATGAACTAGACAAACCAATCTCAACATTTTGCAAGATTGGGGATTGTTTCTTTAGGAAAGTGTGGTGTTAGCTGAGCAGACTTTGCCCCACAGAATAGGTCCTTTCAGCCTCCCAAAGTCTTGTAAAGAATCCACAAATACATTGACTTAGCCACATAGGGCTAATCTGGAAATTACAATAGATTCGTTTGTGTTCTGTTAACTTGAAAACACTGGATTTACAGCAACCTTGGGGTAGTGGAATCAAACTATTCCTCATATTGGGGGGGATCAGCTGCACAGGCTTTAGTAGGGAAAGCCTCGCCTACTTCCAGTGCTGCTGGAGACTGATGGCCTATTGGCTAACTAAAACTAAGCTGCAATGGACACCCCGATCATGGTAGATCATGATGGGTTTTTGGGGGGAGCCTGCCTTTAGTAGATAAAGCAGTTGTCAGACTCACCATGGACGTCTTTCTGGGCGATATTCTGCGTCCGTATGAGCGAAGACAGGCGTCTAACATCTCCTTTAAACACACATTCATGCACCGGAAAGTCCTGCCCGGTTCTGATAATGGGGTTTTTGTTATTGTCATCGATGACATCCGACGTTGACAGTGTGTTGGTGTTCGCATTAATCTGCGACTGTTGGTTCTGCTGCTGTGTGGATGACGACTTGATTAACTTGTGATTACTGAAGATTTTACTCGCTCTGCTCTGGTTCTTCGTCTTGGAGGCGGTGAACGTCCCGGTGGCAGCCTCCTCGTCCGGCTCCAGTAAATCCTCGTCCTTGCTCGGCCTGTGGTCCTTGCGCAGGGAGCGGATCTTCTCTCCGGTCATTTTCTAAACAGTCGACGCTGACGGAGCAGAGGGTGTCGTCGCTGACGATGACCCTCCGGGCGAACTGATGCTATTCGCCAGTTGGAAGTCTTCACGCAAACACTGTAAATTGCACAACATGAAAAACACTCACTTCTCCACCGGGCAGGTAAACACAACCGTTTGAAGAAAATACACTTTTCTGTTCAGCGGTTTACTATGAAAACAAACAGTTCGCTCTCCTCCTGTCGTCCAAAGCTCCCGTTGGTTGCAGCACAACATAAGCGGCTCCAGTTGACTAGTACGGAAGATTCGGCTGATGTCTTCCGCCTCGTAGTATCGCGAGAGTTCAGGAGGGGTTACTAACGGTCACTGGCCAGTACTTCTGTGTTTATATAGCACGCAGAGGTGGAAAGTAGCTGAGTATATTTACTCAAGTACTGTACATAAGTACAAAGTCGAGGAACTTTGATATTTCGCAGCTTTTCTGGTCACGAGTTGACATACTATTTAAACATTTTGTGGGTGTTATATAGACTAGATGGTCCACCAAACCCTAAAGAAAACTACATAAATAGCTCAAATGAGCTCAATGCAAAACTGACAGCAGCCATTCTGCATAATCGGTACTTTAACTTTCATTTGATGTTGCTTTCTTATTTTTCCCATGAATATAATTTGGATTGCAGGACTTTTACTTGAAGTCTTTAGAATTACATTTACATTACGGTATTGCTACTTTTACCTAAATACAGGATCTGAACATTTATTCCACCATTGACTGTTTCTGCACAGTCTATTGATCAGATACAATTTATTTAATCTCAAATGAAATTGTTATGCCAGAGATTGCTACAAAAATTATAATGTTAAGTATAATGGCAAAACGGCAACAACCAGTGGGTTCCCCAAGTCAGGGTTACACACAGACAATATAGACTATTAAATATTAGTGAAATATACAAAATATATAAAAGTGTTTTGGGAGTTAATTGTAAAAAACAGTGCCTAATACAATAAAAACAGGAGCAAGACAAGTTAAGTACAAGAGGAAATTGAAAGAGACATTGAGTGTAAAATTGGCTGTGATATTGAAGGTAGTAACAAATAAGTTATATTGCACCTGATAATCAACTGTGATGTTGATGAAGGTTTTCCGTCATGATCCAGGTCATGCTAAATCTAGGTGCTGTATCTTAGGCAACTGGACTTGTTTCAGTTTTTTGAAGATGTCTTACCTCTCATCCAAGGGGCTTCTTCAATTCTTCAGAATATATGAAAGACAAATAAAAGTTAAATTTACATATTGATTAAAAAATGTATCAAAGATGTCACCAGCAGCAGTAGACCCAAACACACTGATGGATCATTATTCCCAGTTTTCTGGATGACTTCAGGGTATAGTCACACAAGATAAATAAACATAATTGTGTTCTTCTTTATGTAATAAAACAACTCCAGAGCCATAGCGATGCTTAAAATAATCTTTGTTTACAGAAAAAATTGAAAAATTCAACTGACATTTTTGTATACACATTGACACACTGAGGAGTTTCTGTTAGAAGAATGCTCACATCTATATTGTATTTCTCATAAATGCACATAAATACAAATTTAAGATAGTTGTACATTACTTTGGACTTTTGGTTGAACAAAATAAACACTGTGAAGTTTTCACTTTGGGCTCTGGATAATTGTGATGGCATTTCTCACTATTTTCAAAATCTTTACAAACCAAAAATTAAATTGATGAATGAAGTCAAAAAATAAGAATAATCCAGACTCCTACCAATGATATTTCATATTGCTATTCAAAAGCATTTCATACACATACAGAAATAAAATCACCTATAAATTCGCATTTCAGTGAGATAAATGTAAGTAGACATTGTTTTTCTTTTTCCACTAGCAGATTTTTCTTTCTTTTATTTATTACAAACAAGAAAAAGGTTGTTCATTATTTTAACTTATTTTTGGAGTGGCATTCTCTTGTGCTGCTCTTATATTAATGCATGCATAATGACAATCTAGTGAATGTTTGTTTACCTTTATTTGTAACAGATTATTTTGACAGCATGATATTAATACTTTTACATAAGTGAAAGATCTGAACACTTATTCCACCACTGCACAATGCAGGTGAACTCAGTAACACCTACGTTTTGGCTGGGGCGTCTACCTGTCCACGTTTAAACAGGGTGAAGCAGCGCAGGCTTGTAGTGAGGCACGGCCTCCCCCTGTAGCTCAAGAATGGAAACACAGCTGAGCCTCCTGTTGTGTGCTCCACGAGGAACAAAAATGCATACTTCACTGTGTCATTCCACAACCACAACAGCAGTTATGGCTGATTATTGCAGACAGTTTAGATATTGTTCTTTTTAGATTTTAACTTTAAAGTGACATTTCATTGAGCACTCTTTCAGTTCTCAAGTTATCTCTAAAAATGTCATTTAAATTTAGCTTCAATGAGTTGCTTAAGTCAATTTAGTAAATAAAAGCATGTAAATCACATAGTAATGTGCCCTGTCTTACTCAAGCATCAGGAAGCGTTACATCAGTAGGCCTACATACAGTCAGAACGCAGCCAACGTGCAGGATCACGTGGGTTCGACGCCCCTGCTCAACCGCCAATCGGCGCCTTCCACTGCGTGTTGATGGGCGCTGATTGGCTGACGGGGACGAGCGCAGCTCACAGCTACGTTAAATGGTTTTCCCCCTGTACCATACAAAGGTAATGCGTACTCATCCCCCGGTCAGTTAAGTTTACGGTTGTAGCGGACGCACATTGTCATGGAGCAAAATCACAAACAAGACGGGCAGAGCGACGTGTTCGCCGGCTTCAAAACGGCCTTTAAGTCGTTCGCCACAGAGGCGATTCACGTCGGCCAGGAGCCGGAGCAATGGAAGTCAATGGCTGTGGTGCCGCCGATTTCTCTGTCAACCACGTTCAAGCAGAACGCACCAGGAAAGCACTCGGTAAGTATCCTCCAGGCGTGCCTTGGTTATTTAAAGCAGGGGGTGCATGGGTTTCTATTTGGAGATAGCAGACGAAAACCGTCACGATATCTTACGTCAGAGTATATTTATATAATGTATGTAGAGTAGTCTGGTGCTCTGTGTGAAGATGTGTGAAGTCACAAGAAGAAGAGGAAGAGAAGGAGCCGCCTATGGTAAACGTGTGTAATCTTCATGAAGCGACTTCTTTGTTTGCGAATCTCAAAGTTCAATGGATTTCTTGAAAAAAAAAAAAAAAACATAAAAAAAATCTATGTTAAAATGTTGATTACATTTATGTGACACAGCTGACGTTGAAGTTAGAAATTGTTTTAAGTTTTGCCCTCGGTCTGTTTCAAGCCAATCCAGTGAAAAAAGGCAATTGTTGAGGCTTTACACAGACACACATCACACAAATTATGAAATTCGGTTCTAAGGGGACGAACTTTAAAAATTCATAACTAAAAAGGTGTTTGGAGTGTTTTTGCCACACCCCATGAATTTAATAGAAGTTTTGAAACAGGCAGTTTGTAATAAATGTGTCCTGTGTGTGTCATAAGCCTGTACTAACCTGTCAAACTAATGACCACCTATGTGGGTGCTCCTCTACTTCATCAGTCAAATGTGAAATTAGAGCACTTATTTATTACTTAATTTTTCCCTTTTGTTGTCCAAATACACCCGAGCCCATAACGAGAAATCCAGACTACAACCAGTCTGTGTGGGATAGATATTCAGTCTTTTGCCACACGTCATTATCAAATTCCAGTTGTTGTTTAAACAAGGCTGTTGGCAGTTTTCCTCCAAGCAAGGTCGACTTTTACAATCATTATTTGTCTCTGTCAATGATCAGATCAGATCAGATCACAGGTCTTTAAGTGCTATGTTTCCACAATCTCACACAGATAAACCCAATAAAATTAATGATCAGAGACCAGGTCACCGAGGCACAATGAGTGATTGTCTTTAATGTTTCCCTGTTTTTTAAGACTAATCTCGAGGCATATGTGCAGTGTTAAGAGATAAAAATGCATCCTCAATTAAATTATTAGACTAAAGAAATCCCTCAACCTACTATTGCACTCACGCTGATCTCCTGACCTCTTTTGACCTTATTTTTTCCATTATAAATCCTTGGTACGTCAACCCGATACTCCCACAATATTGACTGATCTTACAACGCCTCTATTGCAATTTGAATAAAGTTTGAAAAAGATATTTCACCTTTTTAAAACAGTTTCTGCTGCTTGTTCAGTTCTGAAATACCCAAACTCCAGTAAACTAGAGCAGCAATGTTAAGCTGATCCACCTTCTGCTCTTCTCCTGTATATTTACATAATGTTCATGTTTGCTGACGGACTACACAAACCCAAACTCAAGGCTGTTTGAGCTCCATGTGTTCACTTACACAAACATGTCTTGTATTATTGTTACATGTGCGGAAAACGGACGAACCTCCGTTTGAATTGCTTAACACTTTAATATGATCCAAAAACTATTTTACATTTAAACTAGTGGATCTATCTCATATTAACAGCAAAACAATGTGATACTGTACACCCTTGCAGCAAACACAATGAGCTCATATAACCACTGTCTTAAGTTGCTGAGTCTGGCCTTCTTCTCTTTGACTTGTTATTTTCAGTGGTATGAGCGGTTCTCACAGTTTTAAGTCCTGTGCACAAACTTGCTTATTAACAGATTTTCAAAGAAAAGACAAACAGTCATGTTGCTCTTTGTGAGAGGGGCAAGCTGATACAGGTACAGATTTGTTGTTGAACCCTGTGTGCTGCCATCCAGCCGGGTTTTTAAGGTGATAAAGAAGTTATGACGCCCTCAAGGAATATTTTGTGCTCTAGTGCAGCTGGGGGTAAAACATCAAATGTATTAATGCATACTTTTGTTTAGGGCAACCTGCTTCCTCTTGTTTTTTGAACACAGTACATTCTTATAAAAGCCTTATAACCATGTCTTTATGTAGGGGTTTGAATACAGCCGGAGTGGGAACCCTACAAGAAACTGTCTTGAGAAGGCTGTGGCTGCTTTGGATGGAGCAAAGTATTGTAAGTAACACTGCTTCCAATATTCAATATTCTAATGATATATATACTGGTCTAACTAGCTAACGACAGCTACAGTTGGCAGTTACTTTGGTGATATGCTGACTTCGACAGGGGTCAATTCTTACATATCCCACAAATTAAAATACTTGAAGTGACTGAAGTGAAGTGGGAATATAATTTTTTTTTATAATTTTTGACTGTTTAACAGACACTCACATAATCACAGCAGGAATAGTCTAGAGAGACAGTTGAAGTATTGACATTGTATTTAACAAATTAGATCATCAATGGATAAATGATATACAAAAATGCAGCTTCAGTTTCTAAAACGGTCTCAATGACTTCCCTGTTTTTCCAGGCCTCGCTCTCGCCTCTGGGCTGGCAGCTACAGTGACCATCACTCACTTGCTGAAGGCCGGCGATGGAATCGTCTGCATGGATGACGTGTATGGAGGTACGACTCCATTTGTAACTTAGACAACTGTGTTGGAAAAAAAAATATTGCAGCAACTTTATTCACTGTCACAAAATGGGACTTTGAGAGTATTTGTCTCTTTTCAATTGCTAGGCACAAACCGCTACTTCCAAAAAATTGCAAGAGAGCTTGGCCTTGAGGTGTCTTTTGCTGACTGTACAAAACTGGAGGAGCTGAAGGCTGCTTTGAAGGCCAACACTAAAGTGAGCCAAGGATACCAAGAATAAAGTGCTATTTGTGTGCTGTTGTGTTGTGTGGTCTCCATCCCAATAGATTTGATCATTTTAGTCACAGAATAAACAAAAGACAGGTTCTTAAAGTTGCAGCTTTCCAGGGCTGGTTTTGGTAGATAGTCGCATAATCTGATGCATCATTTTGGCAAACTAGAAACAGTCATTGTGAATCAGCAAGTTGTGTGGTGACCTTTTCCCATGTCACTCCTCCTCTACTCTGCTATGATTAAATAGCCATATCTCTTTCTTGGTGTAGCTGGTGTGGATCGAGACACCCACCAACCCCACTATGAAGGTCGTCGACATCAGGGCCTGCTCTGAGTTGGTCCACGAACAGAACAAAGACATAGTGGTGGTCGTAGACAATACCTTCATGTCTGCCTATTTCCAGGTCAGAGTAACAGATGTGCACTTCACACTCTGATTGTGAAATGGCGCTTTAGTCATTTCCTATATTAGTAACTTGGTCATTGATTAACTCCTGTGTTTGTCTTGTACTCGCTCCTTAGCGCCCCCTGGCTTTGGGAGCTGATATCTGCACATATTCAGCCACCAAGTACATGAACGGTAGGTTATGTACATTTTCTCATTTTACAAAAGTAAGATTTAATTTAAGTTTGATTCAAATGTTTACAAGAACAAGAATTTCCGAATTGTCATTCAATCAAAATCCAAACTAAATCCAAACTAAATTGGAAAAGAAAGCTTTAAGGCTTTTTGGCGCCCACTGTATGGAACAAGTACAGATGGCACTTTAATTTAATTTTGTACCATTGAGGTGAAATCCTTTGAGTCCAGGTTGTATGTATGAACATGCTTTATCTGATATTTTAATATGTGTTCTGTTATTTCAGTGATGTTGTCCCTTGTTGCTGTCACCGTGGCCAGGCCCCTCTCATAAAAAGGATTTCTGTGATCTCAATAGGAATAACCTGGTCAAATAAAAGATAAAACTAATCAGCCTGTCTTTTATTCCTGCATTTTGATTTGACAGGTCACAGTGATGTGGTGATGGGTCTGGTCTCTGTGGACCGGGAAGATCTGTACGAGCGACTTAAGTTTCTGCAAAATGGTGAGTTGACTAGTAATACTTCAGATCTACCAATTAGTAGACTAGTACTTAAACATTGACAGAAAGTCACCGAATATCTTGATGATTGATTTATGGTTTAAGGTTTAAATGTTTGTTAGCCCCAGTTTAACCAGCACATTTAAGGACACACATCTCAGAAAGCTAACAGCTCCACTGTTGTGTGTTCCTACTCTGCTACTCTCAGTAGTTGGTGGCCTGGTTGTTTCTACCTGACCTACATTCACTCATTAAACAACCAAACCATGCTCCTGGTGCCAAAGTTCCTTCTCAGAAGAAGTATTTGTTGCTGCGTTTGCCTGATCTGGGTTTTGGGCAGCTTTGTGACCATTTTGTTTTCTTGCCTCGGTTCAGCCCTGGGCGGCGTACCCTCCCCTTTTGACTGCTACCTGTGCAACCGAGGACTGAAGACGCTACACCTGAGGATGGAGCGGCACTTCAAAAACGGCATGGCTGCTGCCAAGTTTCTGGAGGCTGATCCAAGAGTGGAGCGAGTCATCTTCCCAGGTGAACTATCAGCAGTATAGCAATACAAACATAACTGCTGTTGTATAACCCTGATCATTCACCGCTCATATCATACCAGCTTATTGTTAAGATAGACCTGTTATGGCTCACAGCCACATTTCAAAACAAACAAGTCCCTGCGATTACTTTTAATTCCATGGTGGATGAAGAACATTACAAAACACGATGTTGTTGCTCTACACTTGAGGCCCTTCTCCTCTCCTTAAACACATTAACTCCTGCTCATTGTCTCTATTGACATATACATATACAGCAGGTATTTCAATAGCATTTAACCAAAGATGCAAACAGGCTGGGTAAGGAAACCTTTTACACACTTTTATATGAAATCAACGTTGGTGTCATCAAACCCACACACTCTATGAAATGACACAACTCAGTTTGTCCCTGCTTTAGTGAAGTGGAAACATCCTGTAATCACCACCTGACTTTCCATATTTTCTCTCACTGGATTTAGGCTTGCCCTCTCACCCTCAGCATGAGGTGATGAAGAGACAGTGCACCGGATGTCCGGGGATGATCACCTTCTACATCAAGGGGAAACTCGAGCACGCCACCGCCTTCCTCAGTAACCTCAAAGTAATTTGGCAGTAAATTGTTATTTTTTGTTGATTGTCAGTGGGTAATGTCAGTATGGAGGGGCTTTTCATCAGACTAATGGGACAACTGAATGAAAAAACTACAAAGGTGCAACAAGGCAATGTTTAATGAATGCACTGTTTAAATTTTAAAAATGAATGAATCAAAAAATGACACCACATTGAGGGGTTTCTTTAGTCTGTTCTTTTTATGTGAGCTGATTTTTCAATTCCTCCTTCTGTTTATGTCCTGCTCTTTGTTTCACTTCCTGATCTCTGTCTTGTTCCTATCACAGATTTTTGCAGTAGCTGAGAGTCTCGGTGGTTATGAAAGTTTAGCAGAACATCCGTAAGTATCCTTGCAGAATTAGTCTCTTCACAGTGTATTTGGTAACACTTAACATAACATAATATAAATGGAAAAATTATAGTTAATTAAACTTAAGTGAATAGTGATTTGACTGTTAAGCAATTAAATGCTTTATAAACCATTTATTAAGCTATTGTTTATTGTAAAGTATGTCATTGTTAAAAGTCGAATAACTGTTTTAACTATAACTTTTCAAGTTACTAATGATTATTATAAATGTATTGTTTTGGTATTTGACTACACTAAAAACCTTCAGTCACTAATCTCAGATGTAATGTAACACATAGCACCACAAGGGGGCAGCAGAGATCAAGGAAAAAACAAACTCCCTATCAGACTCACATTTTAATTGAGACTATTTATTTCCATTATGAAGTCAATGCCTCTGCTCTAATCTTTATTGAAACAGCAGGATGTTTTTCTGTGTTTGGCTCATACCAGAGTGGCTTTGTCTTCTGTCATAATTTAGGGGGATTATGACTCATGCATCAGTGCCAGAGAAAGAGAGGAGTGTCCTGGGGATCAGCGACACACTGATCCGACTCTCTGTGGGACTGGAGGATGAGGCCGACATCATTGAGGACCTGGAGCAGGCGCTGGATGCTGCTGTAAGTAACATCCACAATACTCGGCATTACTTGAGTTCCAAACACTGCATCTAGGTTTGTGGTCATGGAACTGTCTGTGTTGTCGACACTGAATTTGAACTCTGCCATATAAAAAATCTCAGAAAAAGTGGTTTGTATTAATGCACAACCGTCTGTAGGAAGGGGACTCAGGCAGCAGATGCGTGACGAGCTAATGATTAATCAGAGAATAAAAGCACCAAGGTGTTCTTAGCTGGTTTATATCTAATCTCAGAATGGTGTGAGATATCAAGTGAGTCACAACCCGATATTTAAAAAAAAAAAAAAGAAAATGCACGTTTCCCAACTGTTCCCAAGGCAAGCTGCTTCTTGTTTACTACTAACTTATACTTATACTTGGTGCAGAAGGCGGCCCCGTCTGTCAAAATGAAGACAAATCTGGCCTGGACAAGAAGTGGCAATTATCTTGGGAATATTTAGGGGAGAGCCAGGCCAGGAAGAATTGCAGACCAGGATTGAGTTAGGTATGCGGTGGTTGCACAGCGCTGTGCTCTTTGTAGAGGGCTGCGGCGTATCCACCCATCCCATAAACCCAATCCGAGCAGATCCATCACACACTATGAGGCTTCTGTATCTCTGCTTCAGTCTGGGGTAAGACCCTATCAGTGCAGTCCACTGGGGATATTCCATCATTTGCACTTGCTTAGCAAATCCCTGAGAGTTTATATTATTGATATGGTCACTCTCTTTTGTGTTACCCTATAGAGTGCTGCAGGAAGGAATGCATTTTTGCAGTTCTGGTTCTCTAATCAGGAAGTCAGTGGGTTTTTTAATGGGTGAAATGAGGTCCGTGGTCAGCACAAGCTTCAGAGATTTTCATTTTGTGTTCTGCAACCTAAAAGCTTCATTAAATACTCCACATATGAATTATAAAATGATTACGTGTCTTTTAAAAAGACAGTTGCTCACAAGTGGCTAAATGAGACTACAGAAGTTGTCTGGGACAGCATCATGCCGAACATGGACTCATCTACTTACTTGTCTTTACAAGCCGACTTAAAGCGAAACTCTCGCCAAAATGCAGCCTAGTGTCTTTTTGTGAAAGGTGCGTTCCACCTTAACTCTCCTCCCCGTTACGTTGCATTCGGAGATCGACACTTCTCGACTGGCAGGACGGCAGAGAGCGGAAAAAACAACTGGTAAAGTGAGTTGTTCAAAAACTTTCTTTTTAGCAAACTCTGTGTACACAAACAATGTTCTCAATGCTCGTGTTCATGTGTAGAGACCCTGATGATACTACGAGCAAAGTTTCATGTTGTGTCGAGCCTTCTTAGTGTTTTAAAAATAGTGATTATAGTAGTGCTCCTAGCACTCCCATTGAAAAAGATTTTGACCCGAAAATGAAAATACGGTCAATCTTAAAAGTGGCGCTTTCGTCGGAATTATGCTTTTAAACGAAAGTTTGACTTGGGTACATTCACAAAAGCATTTTGCCGAGAGTTTTGCTTTAAGTGTAAACTTTTCTAGCCCTCTACCTTCCATACATGAAGATTGATCAATTTATTGTGAAGTGTCTATAGTATGATGTAGTAAAAAGTAGGACTGTCATGATATCAGATTTTCACCACAGGCTTATGGTGGTAAAACAAATTCAATAATAATATTATTGCGATATCTAAAGTTATTAGAAAATGCAAACAATCATATCTTTACTTTACCTTGTTTACAGTGTTTTGTGATTGAGATCCTGACCCACTAAACATCATGGAATCATCATGGACGTTTTTCGCTATAAATGACATAATTACATAATCACCATCAGTAAACAGGACACTTACTGACTCACTCCCGGGGACGGAGGCTGTTTTCTGGAGGAAAGTTCCCTGAAGTCTCGGTCGGAGGGCTGACAGTCATGGTGATTTATTTTCATCACAAACACAGACAGACGCAGAAAATGTGAGGAAGAGTTGGTAGGACAGGCGGGAGTACGGACACTTCTCCACTTGACGATATTATCACATGTGTATTATTGACATGATATCAGTATCTCATTCTATTATATCAGGGTTGTTGAGAAAAATCAAATGAAAATGGAGATTTCATGACACCCCTTATAAGGAGCTTGGTAGTGGTGGAAATGGAGTCATGGAACCATGGTGTAGTTTGTATTTTGCTTGTTCACCTGGGAAGATTGTCCTGCTGAACAAAAGTCTAAGTGTCATAAACTTTTGTTTGCCACAGAGTGATTTAAATCATCATTTAAAAAAGAACCCATAGGGAGCCAAGGTGATGCTAACTTGCGGGTTAACCTACAGAAAAATACATCATCCTTGCCGATTTCTTTCAAGTTCATTGCTCAGCTTCACTTTCCGTCACTTCTGTGCACTGCTGTGCACCGCTGCCTCTCAGATCTGGCTCTTCTCATCCAGACATCTGCACATCTATCCCGTTTTCTCTCTGTTCATACGGCTGCTGTCGACATCTGAGGTTTTATTACACCTCTGCATTTCTCTCTGCCCTGGCAGAGCGGCACAGGTTTGATCCAGCACAGATTCTTCTCATCGAACCATTGTTTTTCTTTCCAGGTTGTGGATTTGT
>OMLP01012663.1:45354-60860 GCA_900302685.1 Spondyliosoma cantharus
AGTTTTCTCAAGCTCAAAAACAAAGACAGATGAACTTGTACCTACTGTACAAGTTCATCAAAGGAGTTATTATTCAGTTTCCAACATTTCTCTGATGTGCCCACTTTCAGAGGAAAGTTGTTGTGGCCCTGGCACAGACATGTTTCTGTGCCAGGGCCACAACAACTTTCCTCTGACAGTACTCAGTACATAATGATTCCCAGAAGAGGTGATTTGTAGAGTTTCTAAGCAGAAACAAAATCCCAGAAGCTTTTCATTTTTGGTCGAGGATCTGTGTGACACACAAGTACGTTAATGGACATCCTCCTGAGGGAGCCCATCACAGCATCTGCATCTCAAAAACAAGCAGGTGATGTTTACTGTGTCGTTGTGCTTCCTGCTGTGCAAAAACACTGCTCTGCCATTTATCACTGTCCCTGCTGTTTTCTGCCTTATACCTGCTGGAAGCATCATGGAAACTTTATTGAATCTGTGTGTGATGATTAGAGCCATTAAGCTAGTAAACTGACGCTGTTTGAGTCTGTTGAGTAATTACAAATCTTCGGTCATATCTCTACCTTTATTCAAGTATGACTTTCAGGTACTCAAAACACTGAATATGTCACAGTGCAGTTTAACTATGATGAAAGTGTAAATATATTGATGTGGACCCCAGGAAGAAGTTATAAGTGATAATTGAAATGAAATGAGTCATAATGTTCCCTGTAACACCTGCAACTCAGCAGGTGCGTTCACAGCAACACTTGCCGTCCATGAAACTGTACTTTCAGTATTACACATATCATAAACAGAAAGTTGCAAAGGTAAAGAGAAGCGAAACATTAAAGGAAAAGCATTTTCACCTAAAAACTTGAACAGATGCTCCAACAAACATAATGAATACTGCTTTCATGAAGAATGAAAGAAGTGGCTGAATGTTTTTTTTTTCAGTCATTCGTCATCCACCTGCAGTGTCCCTACATGTTATTCTGACTGGACTGTGACTAACTTGTATTCCAGGCTACTGGATACCGTGATATTTGTGCTCCTACACCAGTCTGTTCTGCTTGTGGAGGGCAGTTATTGATTGATCTTTCTGCTTCAGATGACTTTTAAAAGTTGTTATTGCATTTTTCAGACCGGAGATCGACTTTCAAGGCCTCAATGTGAAAAGGCCAGGGCTAATAATTGTTTTATGACATTTCACAGATTCACGTTTTACACACAGACACATATATTTGCGGTAAGCTAATACCATCTGATTTATTGGTTGGGCTGTAGTCCATAAAGGTTCCTCAGTGCAGCTTTACTAATAAAATAAAAAGGAGAAATAAAAATGTCGTTGAATGGTTGAAACGAAACGCTGTTTATGACCTTAACTATTATGAGCAGAGCACGTTCTTAAAAATATTTAACTTTGTTCGCAAAGTAATGAAACTGACTCAAAGCCAAAGTCATCTCGCTTTTTCTGGCTACAGCAACAGTCCAAAATTCATCTTCTGTCTCTCTTTATTGATTTTCTTCACCAGTGATGTTCCAAATCTATCACAGTTTAAATTGGATCTAAGTGACGTTTGCTTAGAAAGACACATTGTGGTTCTCATTCAATCCAACGTCTTTGATGGCAGACGATAAGTGTGCTTGTTCTCATCAGACACAAACCTGCTGTTTGTGTCTCAGGCCTGTCACATTTCCATCAGCTGGTGAGTGACGCTGCAGATTTATCATGGCCTTATGTCCTCGACACTCTCCTTTGATGGGTTACTACTCCATAACATTTATATGTGTAAAGACAGACATAAACATGATTTAAGCCCAAGTGAATCAATACGCTGCATGTTTGAGTGAGTAGCAGTCAGGCAGGGGAAACTTCAAAGAGAATAAAATCAGAAGTCAAACTGAATCCAGAAGTGTTTGAAAAGAAAAACAGACCTCATTTCAATGTGGAGACACCTTTCATAAGTCAGAGAGTAACCAGACCTCAGACATGTGAGAACACATCAACACGAGTGACAAATACTGAAAAGTGTGGACACCAGTCTCTCATAGCCAGACCTCTCTGCACAGCACTGTGTCATTGCTGGCTGCGCCAACTCTAATTCTGGTATAGGGGGAAAAACGCTCTGGCTTGTTTGCATCTCCCTAAACCAATCACAATGTTCTTGGGCAGTGTTCAACCCAGGTTGCAGTGAAGCTGCCCCCTGCACAATGATGTTGGGGGAAAGTAGGTTTGAACGTGGGGAGGTGAGCCCTGGCATTAAAAAAGAAGGTTAGAAAGTAAGTCTACATTCATGCTATTAATGTGTAGGTTGCTAGCTTGGGGGTTGTTGCTTCATGTAGCAATGGGGATTTTGAAAACAGTACACGTGGACAGCAGAAGGACGGGGGGTTTTAGGTGCCCAGTGACAGGCTTTATACTGACAGTCTACGTCAGGTAAGTCAGACTACATGTGTCTGCTGATCCTAACAAATGAATGGACAACACTTTACTGCGACAGTGAATCCAACAGAGTCCATCATCGACCTCCAATTAATGTCTCCTCTTGATTTTGGATTGATTCTCCCTGAAACCTGCTGTACTGAGGTCTCTGATGCAGAAAATATCTCAATCTCAATTACATTACGTGATAAAATAACGGTTATATATGAACATGCATATCCAATAAGGTAAGAGTCGCACCCCTCAAATAATTGCACAAATTGTGACTCCCGGCGTGTCTGATAAATACAGTGTGTGGGGCAGAATGTGTTATATCTGTATGTGGAAAACAGGCACTAATCTGGCCCTCTGCTCAGAGGAAGCGATCTGTCGATGTTTGATCTTTTGCCTCTAATGCACCTTTGTTGTCACATCGCACAGATCAGGTGAAAAAAAAACATAAGCCTGCTCTGTCGAGTTTACGGATTTCATCTCACCAAAGGTCACACTGTTTCAGGGAATTGGGCCCCAGTGCGTGCTTGTTACTAGTTATGCAGCACACACACAGCATTATACAACAGTGTATATTATTCATCAATGATGTGATGGATTCATATTGGTTATTTCGGCTATTGTATTGGGAACGTGTATCATTTGGTAATGGATTGCTACTGACTATTTTACAAAACATAGATAGAAAATGGCACCATTTATAATTTGTAGTTCTTTAAACACTGGTGTACTTTCTATGGTGGCAATCTAAACCTCTCCAGGACTGTTTGCAGCCCAAAACAGTGTTAAAGGGCCTGCTCTCTCTACTGTGAGCCTGCACACCCCCTGAGATGTGGAGCGAGACTGAATTAAATGCAGGAGATTGGATTTTACAAATATTTTAGGGAGAAAGACATTTGAAAACGGTGGCATTGGTCGTCGAAAAAGGGTTTTCATTCCAGGATTAGTCCAGTGTCTGGTGATAGGGTTGTTCTGTTGTGCAAAATTTCTGGTGCTTTCCACTCAAATTTGACTTGAAGTTTGGGAAATTGTGCCAGAGGTGTGAAGGTGCCAGACTCTAGGTTGAGCTGCTGAGAATTTAATCAGCAACATAAAGCTGAATACTTGGACCTATAGGGCACATCTGATTTATAAGGGCCTTTACTGAAATGGACATATCTGCAGTGGTGCAAGGGTGTGGCTGCATGAAAATGCTCAGAAGCAGGCTCTACTTTTTTCTATAAGGATAAATCAGTTACATACCCCCCCAGTGCAACATAGCACTGTGCTGGAATGTATCTGATTTCCCTTTCTGATGCGAGGACTGTGATATATTTATGTCAAGGCCCTTTTTAAAATAGCTAACTCCACAGGCGCTTATTTGATGGTGTCACATGTTCTCAAAGTCATAATGAAGAAAAAAAATAAGATAATGAATGCACATGCCATAATTGATTATGTTAATGTGGTTCCCTTCTCCTCAGGTCGATGGACACAAAATCGGTTGGCAACGATCGGCTGATTTGCATCATTATAAACAGCAGAGATGAATATACTGCAACGCTAGAGAGCCATGAACACAGAGATAGATCCGATTAAGGCAAAATCCATCAGAAATCCAAGAGATAATCAAAAACAAAATGATGTTTCAGAATAATACTCGAGACAAAAACACAGAAGTAATGAGTGATGTTTGAGATGTCTTGATGTTTGAGATTATAACATGTTTACATACACAGAACTGAGTAAGTAACTCAGTAGTTTGCCATAACAAGTCGTAATGGGACTTTTCCTTTGACTTTTCGTCGAGTGATAAACGTTTAACGTAATGCTTTCTCAACATTAACCTGGTGACTCTTTTAAGATCTGGATCGATTTCATTTACACAAAGAGCTATTTACTGGATGGACATTATGATGAAAAAGAGCCACTTTACAAAGATAGAAGACACACCCCATTTATCCTGAGTTTACATTCTTGACAACACCAATTTACTATGCTATTAAGAGTGCTGCCTATTCTCCTGCACCATGCATGAGTGGAGCAGAGAGGAGCGTCTGGGCCAGAGGAAGCATATTTGTAGATGATTTGTTTCACAAGTTGTTCTACTGCTGTATAAGGGTATAGTAAATTATAGACTTGTACTGCTTTTCCTTTATCTTATAGGTCAAAATAATACCCCTTATATTGTAATAGCTCATAAAATACAGTCAAATTGTGTAGTAAATCCTGGTTAAGGACTCTCTTTAGCTAAGCCTTAACGCTTTAAGTCCAAATACACAATAAATCAGATTTATATTTGGCCCTCTACCCACTTGTTCTCTTTTAGTTTCACTTTGAGACCTTTTCCAGGTGAAATAAGTTCAAGTGCTCTTAGAGTTCACGAGCCACAAGTCGACACAACATACTGCAGGCTGTAAATAAACATTGTTGATATTCCTAGAAAAACGGCTTGCCCGGTGTAAAGCCGCTTCAGTGTGTCATTTGATGCAACATGGCCACATTGCGAAACCAAAGGTGGCGTGGCGATACACATCATAACGTTGACAATGTTTTTTCCCCAGTTTCCACCAGGATTCCAAGGATTTGTTTAGTTGACAGACTGAACACCATCAGACCGACACACACCTGTCCCACGCTGTCGCCTTTTCCATTCATACAGACGCCTTCTCGCCTCTGTAATTTTCACACAGACGGCGAGACGGAGTAGTGGCACATGATTCCCGCCTTCAAAGGGCAGTGTGAATGGGGCTTATGATAAACGAGGGAATAAAAACAGGCCTGAACAGAACAAGTTATTGTTGTGACTACAGCTTTAGCTGTTTGTGTGTTGACTCAACTGTATGGTAACTTTTTAAGTTGATTTTTGTGTCACTGTTTTTTGGGGACATATTTTATTGAAAGGTGTTTCTAATATTTTGTCCACATCATTAACATTTATAAATGTAATGCAATTGATCACAGCAATCTCCAAGTTATAGACTCGAATGTGACATCAGTCATGCATCAACACAGGTTTGTGACTACAGGACTGTTTTATTGATTGACATTGCAATACACCACAGTTCCTATTTTCTCTGTACATAATAATATGTATAATGGAAACCGGAGCTGGTTGCATGTGGAATTGAATATGGCTGCAACTAATAATTATTTACTTTATCGATTGATCTATAGATTTTTTTATTGACGGTCTGTTAATATTTCAGTGGCAATGAGTAAACCTCGCATTACACATCTAATATAATGAGATTACACAAGCTGCTGCTGATGTTCATGTTCTGAACCACGAGTACTCAGTAGTGATTCCTCATTATTATGAGACCACAACCATCTTCAAAATCAGTACACACCTGTAAGGTTTCATGATTGCACCTTACACAGTCGTGATCACGGTGACAAAATCGTGTCCCGTCAGACAGGGTGAAAACAATACCTGGACTGGGTTACAGTAATCTGCAATTAAAAAATAAATGTGGGCCAGGGGTGTGGGGGGGGCATATAGTACCTTTACCATCTCCCTAGTTACAGCACCCTTGCTCAGACAACACCCAATGTCAAACTTTATTTCAATCTTAACTGCACATCTGTTGAGTTTCATGACTGTATCTTGCACAGTCATGATGCTATTGCACTGACAAAAACCTGCCCACGGACAGACATAAAAACCTGGCAAAATACTCAAAACTATTGTCTCCAGGAACACATTTTACCATGATGACACACAGACTCACAGAGTAAAAACATCACCAGCCAATGCTGTCAAGGCTGGTAATAAATTAATCATATTTACTGTACATACACATACACATACACACACACATACATGTGAGTGTGTGTAACTGTGTGTGCCCGTATAAGTATGGAAAAGTCAAGGGGGAATGAGTCTGTGAATGTATGTATATATGAGCATTATGTCAACTACTCCAAGTATTGTTTGTCTTTGTGTTCTTGTGTTTGTCTTTGCATGTTTTTTTCATGGAAAAATGACAAATATTTGTTGATTTATATTCCCTTTGCGCATCTGATGGAAAACATAAACTATTTCCTACATTTAATAGCCTGACATTGTACAAGCTGCTATGGTGTTTCACAGGTGGTGTTACAGCTGCCCGGCTCCTTGAAGAGCACTTGATGTGCAGTGAATATAGCAGCACTTCAAAGATACTGAGGTGATTAATTTGGAGTTGCCTTCGAATTTGACTTGTGATGAAAAATACTGAACTGTGATGTGCAGGACATAAAGACATCAAAAAAACAGAACCATCCCTTTGAGTTTCTTGCTTCCATTTGAAGGAGCTCCTATGATAATCAATTACTCACGGTTTGGCCTGAGTTGAAAGGCTGAATGTACCCGGGGCACCAGCAGACGCTTGTGTTCCATAAAAACATCTCGATACCTTGTTTATGTGGCTGATAATATGCCTCACATGTCTAATTTCTACACCTGCTATATTAGTTTTTCTTTTATCTTCTAGGTTGAAATTGGTTACTGGCTGTGTCTCTGTTGAGCTGCTGTGTGAGATATACCTTGGAGCTTGGTGCCTACATTAGTCGCTATGTAAATGAGCTACTGAGTGACATCACCGGAGGAAATTTATCAGATTACATGCAGCTTCCTCTGGAGCCACAAAAGGCTTTATGCTACAGTTTTCACATTAACAGTAGTACTCTCAAAGACCTGAAACACACTTTAATGGGTAAAATTGGTGGAGTTACCCTTTAAGGATTAACTGGTGGATATAGTCACCATATAGAGCCAAATAATTCCCTCAGGAGTTGGTAGACACCAAAACAGACAGCGCCACATAGCTAATAGTGTGGCTGCACACTTTGAAGTCTTGTTAAATGTTATTCCCATGAAAATGTTTGAAAATACTGTTAAGGCAGTAGGTAACATTCCCAAGAGTAGATCTCACTCTTTTTTTTTTTTTTTATCTCAAATGATTCCCAATATAATTAGTGAAGTCAAGTATGTTTTTTAATGAATACATTAAAACAAACTGAAGCCCTCAATGAAAGCGAACAAATAAAAAGGAACAGCTTATTCAATAAAGCTTCATACTGTAGCTATCAACTGAAAAACGCATTATGTATCTTTTACTCCTTTCCATCCATTTCTTCCTCTAAACAAGGCCTGTTCAATACTGTTTTAGAAGTGAGGTACCAAGGGGCCGCACTTTTACATTTCCTATGTCTGATCTGTAAAACTCAGGATTTACATGTGCTAAAACAATATCCTTTTTTGTTATGTTGCTAGTTTAAAAAGAAAAAAAACAATGCACCTCTTAATATTGGAAGTATGTTGTCAGAGTTTTTTTGTAGACATAACTAATGAATGGACTAATTTAGCCTACTAACAAAATTAGCAAGGGGTTGAACTGAGGTTGCTACGTGGCTGCATTCGGCCCACAGGCCGCCAGCTGAATAGGTCTCCTCTAAGCTATTATATTTGCGTATTCTCTCATACTGCAGGGTAGTATCACAGAATATAGCATCCTCCTGGTGTCTAGAGAACTTTCACCACCAACAGATTAAGTGAGCCATGAAGTACCACTCCTTGTTACTCATCCAGGAACCAATTCAGCTAAATTACCTGCACCTGCAACACAGTCCCTACTCCTCAGGAAGACATCCTCACCAACACCACCACATGATGATCAGGCTTAGGGCTGATGTTGATGCCATTTCCTAAGTTAATTGAGCTTCCAATTAAAGCTGTGGCCAAGAATTGGGATGGACTTTTCTGCAGTAGTTTGTCTCAGTTTACTCAGGTCTAACTCCATGATTACATCAGGCAAAGCAGCTTTGCCTTTTAGAAACGTTTGTTTAACTGAAACGCCAGTCTGTTATCCTCCAGAGACACATCCTCGCCCAAAAACCATAAACCGTGTTTACGATTATCCACTTATAAAGATCTAATTTCCATGTTTAAGATAGTAAAACTCTTGTCAGCTAAAGATTAAAGTGATGAGAAGATTAATGATGTCTTTATGCTCCATGCCAAATACATCAGATCCATTAAAGCTGGCTGGGTTGAAAATTAACTCGGCAAATTAAAAAAAACAAAACTGTTCTCTGTATTCAGTCAGTGAGATTTATCTTCAACTAGTTTATGATCTCACAAAAGCTTTTGTCATAAAAATCTCCACAGTCTTAATTTAAAACAATGATTTCTGAGAATATAAAAGTCACTTTTAAGGTCACTATTTTGGAAGAATTTCAAATACTCATGTCTTGTGGTTTTATTGACCAGCGGTGCGATGAGTGGGTAAATGATACCCATCAGTCAGCAAATTTGTTTCGCCATTAAGCTGATGCAAATCAGCACATCTGTCATTGTCTCCGACTTTAGAACAAAATTATTTTTTGGCACAAAAGCACACAAAGTAGTGCCATTAATCATGTAGTGCTGTACGATATGGACAAAATGCTATATCTGATATAGCAAATTTTATATCCCGATAACGATATATATCCCTTGGGGTTCTGCTTCTGTATCCGCGTCTGATGTAACGTTACTAGTAACGTTATTTTCGCCTTCCATTGCGCTCTCCTCTGTCTCCGCCATGCTGCTTTGCCTCTGTTTACTCCCGAGCGACCAGTGCCGTAAACGAGTCCATGCGGGTGATGTAAAAATGCTACCACAAAGCAGTAGTGTTGCTGCAGCTACATTCACCTTCATACTATGAACTTGTTTTGAACTCAAAATTTGGATATCCAACAGTCATTCCGAAGTTGAGTTGTGCTTTACACGGCGTATTAAATCACAACCGGAGTGTACGTTAACGTTAGTGTAGCAACAGTGCTAAAAAAGTAGCCTACACGTTAAAATTATGATATAAACAACAGAGGGTTATATCTTACGGTAGACATTTTTATATCACACTACGATATATATCGTAATATCGCACAGCTATACTCTCAGGATTTGTTACTTAGTCATCTGAATTTTGCTGATTGGCCTTGACAAACTGAAGCCAACAATCATGAATTACTAAAGAAGTGTCTTCACTTTGTTTAATGGAAATTCAAATCTGTTCGCTTCTGAAGTGGTGAAACTGCTGATATGATATTTGATTGCTGGAGTTCAGTAGTGCTTATAAAGTAAATAAACAAATGTCCTCTATTCTTTAATAAATAAACGTCTTGTGTATTAAGGTTCCTATTTGGATTTCATTTAGCATATTACTGTGACTTAGCAGGCTTTACTTAAAAAAGATGCTCCTCATCTCAATTACCCTATCAATAAAACTAGTCACTTATTCACAAGGATAACATGAATATGACACTTAATTATCTGTTTTTCTCTGGCAGTATCTCATTACCATTACTTCCTTTCTGTCAGCCATGACCTGTTGTACTGTCAGCCTCTGCTCGCAGGTAACACTGACACTGTGACCTCTGAATCATAAACCTAGTGACTCTGAAGGCACAAGGCGGCATTGTAGTCATTATCACCATCAGTCATCACACTGATACATACTCTACTGTCTACAGTAAGTTTTTGTGTTGAGACTGAGCAGGCTGATGTTGACAGATGATACATTTAAAAAATCGTCTTTTGTCATTGAAGATGCAAGTACATGGATGTGTGGGCCCTGGATTGATCTAAATCTGTAATACGAACCGGTCGATGGCCTGATCTTAAATTAATAATCAGTTGACTGAAGCGTGGCTGCTTATTCTGCACAGTGTCTCCAATCTCCTTTAAGGTCAAAGGTCAAAGCAAGACTCTTGCCAGTTTTATGGATATGGCTTATTTTAATTTCTCATGGAAAAATGAATAACTACATTAAAAAAAATGGTAAGAGCTGGATTAGATTGCATCACATTGCACCAAATCGTTATTATTAAAAATGTACGCCTAATATTGACACATTTCACTCTGACAATACTCATTAAAAATGCATTTTCTAGCAGAGTGGGACTCGGGCCACAATTCCCTTCCAAACTCGACTTAAGCCTGGAAAGTAACAAATAGCCTGTCTTGCGTTCAAATGAAAAAAACAAAACCAAGTAGGTCCATCATGTATTATCAGTTATCACTTCAAATCACTAATCACTTATTTTTACACTTTATTTTTAGTAAGAGAACTTGAATGCACCATGTTAATTGACATGATGGAACCAGATTTGAACCCGGATGTCATTTCAACCAAATCTGGCACAGCCAGGGTCCCATTGGCTCCTGACGGGTTCAGATTGGGTATCCTAAATCTGATTTGTACAGTATATTTGTTTCAGCCAAGTACTTGCTCAACCTCAATTATTAGTTTACACTACTAACCCTTAATGGAAACCAACACGCAAAACGCCATAACATGATCCTAAATGTGAATTATATCATGTTGCAATGTCCGTGAAGAAAGGTAAACAGTTTCGGTGATTGTTTGAATCAGAGTATGAGGCAGATATGCTGTAGATCTTTTTCAGGAGAAATTCTGCATCTCCTCCAATATTTTTGATGCTACATTTACACAGGTTTTGAAGATTGGTGCAGTTAATTTTCTAAAGTACAAATTATGTAAAAATAGAAATGTGTGCAGATGTTCAAGCCTTCTCCGGCCAGCGATTGTCTTGTCAGAAGCATGTTGTAAAACATCCTGAAGCCAAATGAAATGAAAAGCGGAGTCACAGCCTTTGTAAACGTACCTTCTACTCAGTTTGTTCAAGCAACTGTAATGCCCACTGTTAAGATCAATAAAAGCATACAGTATAAAAACATGTTTGCTGACAGACTTCCAGTTTACAGAAATCCTTCCTCTATAAATAACTGCAGCATTAGCAGGGACCTATTACTAAGCAAAAACACCCATTATCCCCATCAGTTAAGCCAATAAAACTGTCTCTGCATTCATCTGGTGCGGCTTTGACTGATTGTAGCCATCTGGTAGAAAGTGCAGACCAGCTCAGGCTCAGGAACATTGATATGGATGATTTTATGAACACGTCTGTGCAGCGAGCTGTAAAATATTCAAGGTTTTGCCTTTGGCTAATTTGTTTAAACAGGAGCTCAAGCTTCCCTGGGCTGCAGTAACTCCATATGGTGGGGGTGCAGGTTTGTTTCTGGGGAAAAGGCTCTAATCACCACAACATTCACAGACATTAGAGGCAGGATTGATTAGACGTGCTCCAGCCCAGCACGTCTTTAGCTAAGCAGTTATTGAACGTCGACATGGGGTTTTCTGTTACTACAGTATACAGTTTTTTTTTTAATTTATTTTTTATTATTATTATTCTTACAAAAACAAACAAAAACAAACAGAAAACAAATCACAAGCAGACAAACAAATAGCACGCTTCCAGTCCCTTCCAAACACCCTACTACAGCATACAGTTAACATGGAGAGGACACCGGTGAAGGTTCAAGAAATTAAAGACAAAGAGTGAAACTGTCAAAATGGCCAGATGAATGGAAAAATCAGCCGATTGGGAAATCAAGTTTCACACTTCTCAGAAGCAGAGCTGATACAATTTTTTTAGTTTGGTTTAAAGAGGATACCAATGATTAAGCTTCACTCTTCACCAACAGCGTCATCCTCACAATGTATTTTTTTAATAGAACCAGGATCGATTCAGCAGAACCATAGATATTGTTATCATAAGTGCTTAGTAATTAGTCGAAGCAATTAAAGTGCCCTCTGGAGCCACAAAACATCAAACGTCATACAATATGTAGTACCACCTCAAGAACTGTTAGTAGACTTTGATGTCTACAATCAGTGGAGTTAATCCTTTACAACTCTAACAGAGTCTAAAAAAGACAACTACTATTGCTGACCTGAACAGCAACAGTCATGTTTGCTAGTTGGTATACTTTGTGTTGAAAAGTGGCATAAAGGCTCAGAAAGAAAAAACAAAACATTTTTTAACTTCTGCATCTGTACTTCACACATCACATCTATTATCTAATCAGTGATAACAGTTCTCCCACACATGTTGGAGCAGCAGCAGCCAGTTACTGTAGCACTGATCTCTCATTTGTCAGTTAACATTTCTTGGTGCAAGCCATTTTCAAAAATGTTCACAAATTATACTTTTAAGAAGTGATGGGGACAAAGACAACCATTTCAGGGGTGGCTATATGAAACAGAGAAAAGAAGAAAAGCTACCTAAAGAAGTATTTCACTGCTGAAAAGATGGCCCTTACAAAAAAGGGTGCAGGCAAAATGGAGAGAAATGTAACATTGTATATTTGCATATATAATCATGTGCTCTACATGAAATAAGTTACTGTGATAAACTGAATTGAAGACAAGGGTGGAAACAGGCTTTGTGGCCTGTGCGAAAGTCATCACTTTAGTTATATTTCTTGACTGTGAAGGCCATTGTGATGTCTGATGTAAGTCCAGAAGGGCCTGACCTTTTTCAGAGGTTTTGTGGTAATGATAAACTAAGAAACAGGAAAAGAAGTTAATGATGCAAATGCATTGAAATTAAATTGCAGAAAGCCAGGCCTTGTGGCCCCTAGATCCCAAACATCATTAATGTAGAAAATTAAAGGACTTTATCACAGTCTCCGAGAGAATAATCGGGAGCAGGAATGGAGAATAAACAGCTTTGTTAATGGTATTAAATAGAATTCTAGATGCATCAGTGAGCCTGGAGAAGCTGTACACAAACACAACCCTCGCTGCCTCTATCATGGACACTTCACTTGTATTGGAGGCGATCCAATCCATATTCACCAATCAAAGCAGCCTTTTATCATACAGCACATTCTGCAATTATCTAGTTGGCATGTGCAAGCTAAGCAAATTAGCTTCCATTTGGTCCAGTATAGTCTCATTGCAATTCAGTTCAGTCTCAGGTCAGGAGCATGAGACCTTTTACTGAGTCACTGTAAACTGAGATAGAAAATGTGATGCCTCCAAATGTTGACATCTACGGACAATGAGGGAAAAGACGGTTCTTTACGGCCCATTTTTGATTTTTTTGTGGTTCTGTGAGTGTACAATGTGTAAATCGAAATGTTTTGTGTCATTGTCTGTCAAGTCTGTTCTCAAATGCCATCAAACCCCATTATATAAAATCTATTGTACAAGGGGTAATTACAGTGTTTCTTATTTCTTTATTTCTCTTATTTATTTATTTATTTATTTATTTATGTATGTAGTATAGCCTCGCTTGCTATTGATCTTAGCTTTCATGCAACTACAGTGACAGGCTCTGACATGATGAGATTGTTGAGGCTGGAGCAACAGCGGTCCACCACTAATGGTAACACAATAACCAAAGCCAATGGCTTCCATGCAGCGAGCCGGCCGTCTGTTTTAATGTAATTGGTTTATGATTTACTGAAACACATGAGTCACTAACTGCCTTATACCTAACGGCTGTAATCAAAAACCAACCCTGGCCTCTGTTCAGCACGGCAGTTAACTTTGATGTGCGACGGCCCTTTTATTACAACTTGGCTGCATAGTTTCTATACCAACCTTTATTGATTTATCACTGTAGCTGCTCCATTATATCCCAACTCCATGTGAAAAGCCAGCACACATCTGTGTGCTTGGACGAGCTGCAAAGTGTTCAGCATGGCAGGCTGAGTAGCATCTTCATAACATTTGTTGCCAGGGCAAACAGAGTTGCTACGCAGGGCTCAAATCCAACAATGTACAAACATCCTCAATTAAAGCCCCAGTCAGGTAAGCTGACTGTAGGCTAGTATAGAGTGACTGTGTAGGTGAATGTCAGTAAATGGTGCTATAAATGAAAGTGCTTATCTTATTGCAGTAAAAATGGAACATTCACTGTGTAATTTTCCTGCTCTGGGAAATATCAGCCCCATCTTGAAACTGTCAAATATTCCCTGTTGACATACTTTTCCAGACTGCTGAGAGAGCTACAGATGCTGCAGCGTGATCTGAAGATAAGGAATCCATTTTCACCAACAATGATCCATTCAGAGCAATCACAAAAAGAACATGCTGCAAATGAGGGGAAATAGCATTAACTGCGGGTTGCAGCTGTTTTTGTCTGAAGCACCACGGGTGTGCACAGAAGAAAATTCTCTGGGAGGATTTCCATAGAAACCACAGCACGACAGAGTACTTCTCTTTCAGTCACTTACCCAAACCGATTAGCTAACAAGCAGTGAGTCTAAGCCAGGATGCTGCTGGCTGTGAACCATGACTTCTCTCCTTGTGTGGCAATTAGAAAGCAGCCCGTCACTTTGTGACATCAGGGCATTAGTGGCATGCAGATATTTTTGTGTCCAGTGAAAGGTTTGGACTCATAAAATCTATACACGGCAGTAAAATTGTTTGATTACTTTATTGAACCATCTGCCCACAGAGATCAAAATTATTCTGTGACTGAGAATGAAATACACAGATTGAACAGCTGTTTAGTTTTAACTTTTTTGTCCAGTCCCACATATGTACTCAAGGGTCACAGAAGTGTGTCAGCTTCCAGATGATTGATGATTTCTATCCCCATGCTGGCTTGAGAAGTGAATGAGTAACACTTCCTCTCTGCTAAACAACTTCTGCTCATTTACCGTCCTCAGGCGGAGATTTATGTCAGACTAAAGCCAACTTCTTCTGAGCAGCTCTGACTGGTTTGTAGCTGTTAAATATAAATAACTGCTATTCTGAGAAAGGGGATACAAGGTCTGCACACGGTGTCTCATTGAAGAATAATCAGTACATGATCCTTTGTTAATACCTACAAAAGATATTCTCTTTATTCCTCCCGTCAGATATCAAACGCAACTGATATCAGTGTTTCTGTCAGGGGACTGGATAAGGGGTAGGTTGTTTCAATGTAGCCTAGTTATAATGTTGAGTGTTTACTAAGAGAAAGATTACACATCACTAAATTAAAATGGATTGCGCCACACAATTTAATTCTAACATAGACATTAGATGTTGCTGAATATTATACACACACATATATATATATACATATACATATATACACACATATATATACATCTACATACATATACATATATATACATACATACATATATACATATACATACATACACATACATATATACATACACATACATATATACATACATACATATATATATATACATACATATACATATATATACATATACATACATATACATATATACATATATACATACATACACATATAC
>OMLP01012664.1:0-21754 GCA_900302685.1 Spondyliosoma cantharus
TGCTCATCACTTCCTGTTTTTGGTCCGCAATTCTCACTCCCTCTCACGTGATCTACTCTAGAACACCTCACAGTCTGGGGCACAGTGCCATCTAGTGGCTTTAGTGTGAACTCTTATTTCCACTTGGCTACATAAATTAAACTGAGGTCAACTTAAATGAACAGCAACTTGACTCAACATACCTGACCTCCCAAATGAGACACTAGGTGAGGGTTATATAGACTCTGGCTAGCCAACACAAACAATAGGAGGGAAAAGACATAAACCACGTACTTCCATAATGCAAACGAAACATAATGTGAACAGAGACTACTAATGAAAACCTATACATACCCAATATAAACACTGAAACCATGAAGTAAACTTGAAGCTCTTAATCATCTCAAATTAATAGATCTCAAAGAAAAGACAGGCTCCCCTCTGGCACCTCCAAGGTGGCCTCCTCCATTTCCTGCCCTGCTTCCATAAGAGGCCATCTTGGATGGTGCCGCCTCCTTTCCAGAGCTGGGGAGAGCTGCACACAACAAGACACACGGTGAGTTTCAACTCAAAGAAAATGTTAATCAACAGCCTGTTAACCAAAATACGTGCACTCAAATTAATCAACAACTGTCAATAAACGTGATGTATGAAAAGAAAAGACTGTGTGTCCTCATTTAAGATAAAAGAATAACAAAATACTCAACTTAAAGGTGGTCACTTGTGTGGCCACCACAGTGACCAAGACAGCCAAACTAATGAAGCTTGTGTGATCTGAGTTGCCTTCTTGATGCCCCTCCAACCTCCCGATTAACACTGAGACAAGCTACAAAAGCAACACTTATTAAACCTTGTTGTATCATGTTCTGTGTAGACCAAGATGAGTATCTCCAGAACACAAAGCGCGTAAGAGAAATGATGCTTGCACTGATGCTGCTGCAGTGAAAAGCCACTAATTATCATCCGGCTGATTTTCAAGGCAGCAACCACTCTGGAAAACACAGGAGCTATGCTTCACGGTGTTTTCATCACGAACACATCAATATTGCCACTGCCAGCTGAAGAAGGTATTAATTGAATGCAAATTTTAATGATTTGCATTTTAATAGCACACCTACACTTCCTTCTCTTTGCGACACCTTTGAAACTGCATCATCGTCTCATTAATCACCCATCTGTCAAACACTGAATGGCGTTACTGTGAGCCTCAGCACATAAACAGATGCAGACAGAATATTGATAGAATGATAGAGGTGACACAATAACAGAAAAGTGAGAGCACAAGGAGAGCTGTCACTTGATAACGTTATGTTTTGTTTTTTTTCCTCTGGAGGGTCATGCGAGGACGAGGCAGCATAACGGTAAGTTGTTCAGAAATAAGTCCTGTCAGGTCGATCGCAGGTGTTGGGTTTCTGCTGGATACAAAGACAGCAGTCGTAGAGGAGGTGTTGAGCTGATGGCAGTTATTCTTTCACAATGAATCTGTTTACGTGCACACATTATTTCAAACAGCACCGCAGATCATAATGTCGCTAATACTCTCGTTCATAAAAGGCTGTTTATAAGCACCATCTTATTATGCTCCCTAAGAGCATGTGCATGAATAAACAGCATCTTTCTTAGGGAAAATAAGGCTGACTCAGACAGTAACAATCCAAACAGGCGATCAGGTGCATTGAAATAGTCTTTTTAATGTGTAAGAAATAGTGATGACTGATTTGAATTTATTTTATACTGGGATAATGATAGTGCTTGTACAGAATGAAAACAAAAAGTGAATCTGAGGCTTGGGAGAGGTAGAGTTTGCAATTTGGCAGTTTGAGAACATTAAGGGTTCATGTTGATCACATGTGACCAGAATTTTCAGTTCAAAGCATTCAAAAATGAACTGAGTGTAGAGAAACAACAGTAGCCGTTTTTACACTGGGCAATAAGCCGCCAATAGGCAGGTCTTTTGTTGGCCCGGTTGGCGGTTTTACACAGAAGGCAGCATATTGGCGGCCTGTTTTGGGCGGGTACACTTATTTCCGCCACATCACATGTTTACGCCTACCCCAGTGGTGGCCAAGTGGTGGCTTTTGGCAAAGGGGGAATATTACGCCTCGTTTTTAGATGGAGAAGGCAGCAATTTGCCGGCCTTTACATTGGAGCAAATGTGCCGCCTTCTCTATGTAAAAAGGGCTAATGTCGATGTTATGTCAAAGACGTCCATGTATTGTGTTGCAGAGGTGTCAATGGAAGTTAGCATTGTCCTGTCCTGTCTGGTAATATCTAGAGGTAAAAATACCCCATTGTTTCTGCTGAAAGATATACAAAGTTGTACAAGCAACAAAAAGTCTAAAATAGAAAATAGTTTTAGAACCTTTTTTCCTTTTCCTTACATTCCTTACAGAAATGTTCAGATTTTTTTTCTCCAAACTAAGACAAGCTTAATTCTCTTGTTATCACATCATAAATCACACTTAATTCATACTTGACAAAAACAAATTAAAACTCACCTAAACCATCAACAATTGTTTCTGGCTTAGCTCAAATATATCCTCAATTGACGGAATACAATGGGAAAATAATTCAGCTCCAGATGTTTTTTTCTTCCACTGCTGCTGCTCAAATCTCTTTCTGTCCTCAGTCGCTTCATGGCCCCATGTTCCCGCCTGCTTTGTCGCCCCATGATCTGAGGGCTCAGTTCAGGCGGACTCCAGTCAGCTCGTAGGGTCACTGGCTTCACAGCTAATTGAGTCTATTAGCTAACAATAGCTAGCAACAGCCAAGGATGGCGAGCAGAGAGCAGCAGTTGTTGGTTACTCTGGTGCTGCCCCCTATATTTTTGGAGCTCCCTCTGTATACCCGCTTCAGTTTTCAAAGGACACAATTAATGACATTGTTGATTATGTGAAGAATGCAGTCATGGACGTGTGGTGTGGATATAAACAGAAAGCAACAATATCTGTCAAGATTCTATCAAAAGGAAAGCTTCATTTGTAGAGCAAAAATTATTGATGATGATTTGATGCTAACTTTGCGGCAGAAGAGGTCCAAAGAATCATGCAGGCACACAGCTTTGATAATTTATCACCATGCAGAGATTGTCCTACACTAGCATGTTAACATTAGTATAGTGTATTATTCTGATTACTGACCTCAACTGTGTTTGAAATCACTTACTACCCATTATATAGTAGACGATATAGTAAGTCCGCCATTTTGAAGTGCTGTCTGCATGTATATGAGATCTATTATACCCTATATCAGGGGTACTCAAATACAAATCTTAAAGGGCCACAAAGATGTTTTTCAATGACTCAAAGGTCCATGTATTGAGGTCGGTCAGGACAACAAAAATACGAACTAAAATAAAATGTAATTTCCATTTTGACATAAATTAAAATACATAGCTGAATATTTCCTCTTTTTGTTTGCCTTCAAACATTGTGTCCATCACTTCAGTCATGCATTATTTTGTTATTTATGCATCTGAGAATGACTTCTTGTGCTTACCCAAAATCCACACCACTCTAAGTGAGAACTCTGTTGCTTTTTGTTGATATGTCATAGATGTGACAAAAATGCTGCTTGCAGCTTGATGTGACGATTTCAGTGCATTTATTTTTTTGTTCTTACCTCTGAATTTTGAGGAAATGTCTCTTCAAATTTCCTATGCTTCGGCTCATAATGCCGTTTCAAATTGGAAATCTTCATCACAGCTATAGTCTCGTCGCATATTAAGCACATGGGTCTTGTGCTGGTTGGAGGGAGAATGAATGCAAATTTTTCAGTCCATTCTTCTTGAATTGCTGATTTTCACTTCCCACTTTTCTTTTAGCAGTGAACTTGGAACACGCCATTTTCTAGGCTCCTACAGCCAGCAAAATGTCAATATGCAACTGCTCCAAAAACGAAAGTGAAAGTTAAAAATTGCATCACAGCAGTGAGTGACCCAGCTGTCTGTGTATCGTTGGCATGGAGACAAGTCCCAGTATTCACTGCTGACCCAACCAAAACACAGTGAAGGAATAACAGTTCCGGGGCCACAAATAGGAGGCTGGCGGCCGGATGCGGCCCAGGGGCCGCCTATTGAGGACCACTGCCCTATTAGTTGACTCAAAGTATCCCACAATGCATCTAAAAAGTAGTGTACAACAGATGGTCCCTAACCAAGCATTGTATACCATCATGCAACTCCACTATGTAGAACTCCCTATATAGTGAGTAGGGTGTAGTGAATGAGTGGGAGATTTTGGACGCAGTCATTATGTTTCTGGACTAAAACATTGTTGAGGAAAATATTAGGCACTCCAACTTTCTTCACCTGTTTAACATCACATACACACTAAATATGGAGTTGTAGGTTGTAGTTGTAACAGTTACAGCCCTCGGACAGGTCGCTTATTGATATTATCAGTTTTTGGTTGCAAGTTCTTTTCTGGTGTTTCCTGTCTTTGTGCTAAGCTAAGCTAACTGACTGTGCTAAATGTGTCCCTTAAATTCCCAATCCAGCCAGCGTTGCATCCCTTTTTTAAGAGTCAACGTTCTTTCTCAAACAGAGAATGAGGGGCAAGGTCAATAGTCAGATGCTGTTCTGGCAAGATCAACATCATTAGCATGGATAGCGATCATACGGATAGCAATACATACATACATACATACAAACATACTCTTGACTCTGATGTGAATGCAGCATTACACATAAGATTTTCCTGCAATGTTAAGTCGTGTCTGATATGGCAAACATCTATTCTACCCTCACAGTGCCTTCATGCTGGTGAACAAATTAACTTTTCTCTGCCTGTAATACAGTAGGTATGATTTAATCTGACCTAATCTTCCACAAGCTTCAAAGGTCATAGTCACTCCCATAAACCACCTGCTATGAGCAGCATCATTTGCTGCCACTGCACTTTGTCACATGCCAAAATCTAACCCTCCTCTTTAATTACTGATATGAGCTGCAGAGCCTTTCACACTGCTGCCTCTTCTCCATCTGTGGAGTTCTTTAGACTGGCGGCATATTTTTACCCTCTCCCATTATTAGACTTTTCAAGCATAGGAGCCTATTCAGAATGTACTCCTTTCATATGCCTGTCAGGAAATGAAAGCAGAAATGAATAGAAATGCTCTTACTGTCTGACTAGTGGACCATGTGACACAAGCTGTTTATGCCTCAGATAAACAACCCCCACTTTATGCATGGTTCTCTAAATTTTTCAAATCCTGCTTCATCCCCAAGTAAGAATTCCATTTGTGGGGCTGTGACATTTTTCATGTGATTTATTCTATTGTCCCGAGTCCTCCGGCCATGGCTGCCCCTCCGCCCCGTCCCCTTGCCATCAGCTTTGACAATCCCAGCCTTTGTTTTTGCCATGAGAAGCAGCATTCTTCCAGAGGGATGACCTCCTCTGTCTCTACAGGGGCTGGCACTGAGGACGCGACCCTGCCTGAGGATTGGATAGCACCCGCCGGATGCTGTGAACGAAATCCGCTAGTTGTCACCCCAACTCTGCTGCTCGTATGTGCGCCAAACACACTCTCCTACGCCAGGAAGAGAACTTGATGGATCCCTCTGTTCATCGCAGCTGACACATCAAGGCCCGGCAACAGGACCTCCAACATTAACACAGCACAACAGGATTAGGCTGTGTGACGAAAGTGGATCATAACTTATTTATGTAAGTATACATTCCTCACCTTGCATTATTTTTTATTTTATTGAATTAACAGTGTCTTGTCCATTCAATTTAAAGTCAGTGCTGAATTATATCACTGCTCAACAATGGTCTACTGAGGAAAAGAAAACATTAACTTATAATTTACTGAACAAAATACAAAACTTGAGCAGCACCTGAATGAAAGCAGCTGAGACAAAAGGTACTGGTGTGAAAAAACATTTTCAGAGGCTCATCACTGAAATCCCACGGCAGCTGAATATTAGAATTCCAAACGAGGCGTAAGCCAAAGGCAGCGGGCTCAACTTTTACACCTCGAACTAGTTGAAAGGGACTGTGCAAACATCATAGCATCAAACACCAGAAACTGCAGATGTATCAGATTACCTGCAGCTGTCTATCCTATGCAGACACATGTCCGGGTCACCGTCAGGACTGAAGGGATTAATAGCAGTTGGCTGCATTCAGATGGCAGTAATGAGGATTTAATGAAATAAACATACATTTCCCAAAGGTTCTTGCTAATGTCTCTCTCTCTGTGGTGAATTTATTTGCAACCAAAAATGGTACTTCCATCACTGACAATTATTAAACTCACTGCAAAAGTAGTCATCTTTAATTGCTTGAGGCTGTTCACCTGGCCACCTGACAGCAGAATGTGCACGAAACTGTGTTGCCATAATGAGCTCTGGATCTTGCAGGGCCAAGGCCAGTGGGTTCATTAGTGTTGTGGGTCTGCATCATTGAAGCTATCTATGTGGACCTCATATTATAGGCTTTTGTTCTCCACAGTGTTTCCCAAGCTTGTTACCATGCTTGTTAATCAAGGGTGTGCCATCAGCTCGTATCTGCCTCGTAGCCGGCAGCAGCCCCTGACATTTGACTGCCATTAGCACAGACAACACGAGTATGGATTTCCCAGCTGAGATAGGATTTAAAAGACACGTCTCTGAGATGTTTGATATCAAGACAGTCCTATTTATAGTTTTCATGGGCCGTGCCATACATATTAAACACACAGTGAGAAGCTTTCGATCTTTTTAAGTGCTGAGTGAGGCTGGCACCGTCTTCCACTCGTCCTCCTTCCACTCCTGGCTCTTTGATCCAGTCAAGGTCTGTCATTAGTGAGCGCTGAATTGGAATCATTGGGTTTGTGATGCAGCGCTGAGTCTGTTTCCAGCACTGCAAAGTCTCACTGACAGGGCTCATATGGGTACCTTCGGCAACTGGTTTGATGATGGCTGTTTGGTCAATAAAAAATACCCTTTGTACTGACGAGAGCAGCTTCAAAGAGCACAGTCGTAGCACTGTACAGATACAAGTTGAAATTGCAGTCCCAGTTAAATATTTTGTGGCAGGTAAATGTGTCAAGGTTTGTGTCATTTCAGATAGTTATTCCTCCTTTTTGACGTAAAGGTTGTTCATAGGTATTTGGCAGGAAAAACCTAAATTGGCATGATGATTCGGTGCTCGCAGAAAGGAAAATTGCTATGTTTACAGCCAAGTTACCACGGCAGATGAAAAGAATGTTTCATAATGTGGTGGCTGTGGCTCAGGGGTTGAGCCAGTATCTTGCTATCCAAAGGTTGCTGGTTCGATTCCCCTGATCTGCATGTTGAAGTGTCCTTGGGCAAGATACTGAACCCCAAACTGCTCCTGATGTGCTGGTTGGTCAGTGTTTGAATCTCTGTATGAATTACTGTATGTTGCTTATTACTAAAGTGTCATCCAAAATTAATTAATTCATGATCAAATACCCCCCCCCGCTACACACACACACACACACACACACACACCCACATAGGTCATTAACAAGTGGGAAGCCCCCCTGTGTGTTGACTGTAGTTGCTGTGGCTGTTTTGACCTAAAGTACGTCGGTGTTCATTATAATCTATCATTGAAATAATTACAGTAACAATAATCATAATCATATCATGCAGTGTATGCTGTTATAGCCGATACATGATGTATTTTCGGAGGTGTTATTGTACCGTGAAATCATACTGTTGCAGTCAGCTATTTTTTAAGCAAATATTGATTCAAAACAGAGTGCTCTTTATTTGTGCTTTTCGTGGTTGGGGAACTAAGGCTGCTGAGGGGGCTACAGCACCCCCTAAAACAAGGCATTATAAAATTCATCAATTGATAATGAAGTTGCAGCAGAGATTGAGACAGAGAGAGAGAGAGAGAGAGAGAGAGAGTAGGGGGGAGTATGCGGATATGAACAGAAGTGTCCACAGGATATAAAAACTTTCTTTGATCACAAAGTTTCTCTACAATTCTGTGTTTCATCAATCAAGTATATGAACAATACTGCAGGCTGGAGTTTCTGTTATCAGTGACTAACAGGCAGATCTGGGTTATATATATGCTCGTGTCCTCTATGAAACATCTGCATCCCTGTTTATACCTGCCATTAAGATGGATCTTTGGTGATCCAATCACAAGGTGACTGCTGGAAGTTCAGACCTGGCATCGGGAGTTTTCGACATGTACCTGGTGTTACCACTTGTGATTACATCTCACTTTCCTGCCCTATATGCAAATGAACACATATACACAATGTTTTTTTGCACAAAAAAAGACAGACCTTTATGTATATCACATGCACCGAATTTCCAAGAAGGCCTACATTACTAAGATTATTAATATTAATTTGTCACAGACTGTTCCACAAAGTTTAGAAAGTTTCTTCTGACTCTGCAACTCATAACAGTTAATCATTTTATGAAATTATTCAATTCATAAAATGTAAGAATTTTAGGAGAGAGTCTGGGGAATTTCTCTCCTTCTTTATGTTGTTGCTTTTGACTGTAGTTGAGTTTGCCTTCTGCTGTTGTACAAAGCTTTCTTACGTCCCACTTCCCAGTTGATGTGGTCTGATTAGAAAGATCGACCATCCATACTGTATTTAGCACTGCATCGTTACATTACAGGGTTCTTGTATTGGGTTGATTGTTAGGCTTATAAAACACATGTTGCACTCATTGTATGAACAAAAAAAACCCAGATCTTTATACTACAAAGGCAGTCAGCCAGTTCTTACAAGGGTTAGTCATACAAGCCAAAATGGGATTGGGTTTAACGGTCCTTAGATTATGAAAAACTGAAATTGGCTTGGGTAGCTTTATCTTGGAGCTCATTTTACCTAATTTCCTATCAGGGATTAAATAATCTAGCTATCTATCTGTCTGTTTACAATAATTTTTTGTTTGTTTTGTACTGTGCAGAACTTCCCTAAATTGTTTGAAGCAGTGGTTCCCGGGACTCCCTGTTATTTCTTTTCATTATAACTCCTCCATAAGTAACTTAGTGTATGAGGATGTTGGTCATGTGTTTGATACACTTTCTGTTACACAACATTTAAAGCAAATTTCTTATCAGATGCGGGTCCATGGGGGGTGACAATTAATTTGGGAGGCAGTGATTTAAAGCATTTCCTTCAAATGTTTGGATGTAGACAATGGATGACTGATTACAATTGGATAAAACACAGATTTGCCAATGGACTGTGTAATTAACAGCATTAATAGGCACCATATTGGTATCTACAATAGTAATATAAACCCTCAGACAGCCTGTTTGCAGTAATCGTATTATTTACAATGGCATGTACGCAGTTTTCTGACTTTTCACCCAATTATAAAGTTGTGTCAAGCAAAACAAGTCACTAATTGAGGTCATGTCTTTGACCATGTTCAAACAGTTGCTGCTGGTTACAGTGCAGGATGAGTCCTGCAGTAAAAAAAAATCTTTAATCCAATCGGCATGCTGACTGAGATCATTTACCTTCAGGACAAGAAGCTCACCGAATTTGATTGACAGGGGTAATTGCTTTTCGGTGCAGAGTATCTGTCAGTCAGATAGCCTAGTTAGTGGTTTTATACTCATCATTACTTACCTTTGCTGGAAACAACAAAATCTTGCTTCCATTCCCCTTTGATCTTCATGTGTTTGTTAACTAACAGGATATCTCACAAACTTGCTCATAACTCCTGAACTGTGGGGTGAAGACGCATTTTGTTTTCACTGGATTCTTTGGTCCAACGCTATCTATCCATTAAGGCACACACGTTTGCATTTCTGCCATTTCGATTTTGCTTAACAGTTTTTCAATACTATAAATTGCACCTAATATTTACACAATTAGCTTAATATGTAATTTGCTTGTATATATTATATAATAATATTCACTGCTCTTATTTTCCCATTTGCCATGAACTGCTACGACTCTTGAACAGATTGTGCAAGTGGAGCCGAATGTAGATGGCAGCTGTACATATAAACTCCAGGCACTGCCTCTAAATTTGATGGTATTTTGCCTGTAGCTCCCCCTTTTACTGTGCTTTTTTATTCCCAGGATGTAGGTATTCTCAAGAATATTTTGGTGCAGATGCAGAGAAAAGTCTGTACAATATTAGCAAAATACTAAAAATAACGTATTCATAATGTTTCTGTCTGTGTATATGTAGATGAGAGAGCATCGTTATAACTGATTTCACCTTTTTCGTCTCCCGTCTGATTCTGCTGATTGAAACAATTCACCTTAAACAGGGATGCAAAATGGTAGGGAGGTGAAGAGCAGGTCATTGCTTTTCAACATGACATGCATAAATAATTAGCTAGTCTGTGTCAATGACCTGCTGTTCAAATATCACCCTATTAACCATGTTCTCATGTGTTAATTAGCGAGCGCAGTGTTTGATCTCAGACTGGGGTTGATCCCTTTTAATCAAGGATTAATTATGTCTACTAAAGACTAGTGATTAACCAGCAGATGTTTTGTCTCACAGAGAGAGTCCTGAAGAGAACAGAAACAAAAGCACACGGAGCGGTTGAAGCCTGTATTCTAATGGAGATCACAGATATTAGTGGTGTACATCGAAGGCTGCAGGGATCCTGGACTGCAGGAAATAGATGACCGAATGGATAATGAGAGATCTGAGCGTGAACAGGAACACGCAACACGCACCATCATCCTGGCTGAATCTTGTATGTCTCCAACAAATACAAGCGGAACCTGGTGAAACTGCCTGGCTGTAAATTGCCTGAATAACAGATGACCTTTGGAGTAATGAGTCACTCACAAAAGCACACAAATAATGCGGATGAAACACTTCTTTATGCGTACGCGTTATGCATACATAAAACATTTGCCCCACATGGTCCTGCATGGCTACAGGAATCCAACCATAGAATCATTAGTGTTCACACTTTTGAGTTCTCCAAGTAACCTCAATCGAACGTTACATATCTGCACTGCTATCGAACAGATTCTAACACTATGTGTTTTTTCTCTCTGCAGGGATAATCAGCTGGAATGAACCACTGATAGACACAGTCTCCTTTTCTCCAGGCCTCTTTATACAGATCCTACAGCATCAGCCTATTGAGGCAACCATGTGTGTTGGCTATAAACATAGGTAAGATAATATGGTTTGCATTTATTGTATAGTATTTTAATCCAAAGTGCTTTACAATTTTGCCTCTCATTCATGCAGAAACACACACACTGGGGGCAGTGGGCTAACATGCGAAATAGTGGCCAAACTATAAGGAGGATTTTGGAGTTCACTGTCCTGCTTAAGAACACTTGTAGATGATTAGCGGGGAGTCTGGGATGGATGGAGAGAACTCGTAATTAATGGGCAACGCTGTCCACCACCTGCGCCACAGCTGCCCATGTCATCTCAGATAATGCCTGGGGAAGTGGCCAGCATGAATACTAAAGTGACAGTTCGCTCCACAATGAAAAACACTATTTATCCATTAGTATTGTTTTGGTGTGAGTTCCTGAGTTTCGGAGATATCGGCCATAGAGATGTCTTCCTTCTCTGAAATGTATAAGAACTAGATGGCACTCGGCTTGGTGCTTAAAGCCACAAAACAACAACAATAACCCAAAAAATCGAAGTCAACAGCACTGTCTCTTTCCAGAAATCATGATCTGGTTAGTCTGGATAATCTGGACCTTGTCGTGACGAAAGGCTCCTGCTCTAACAATGCGAGATGTATACACTGATGGCGCCCTCGCCTAGTTGGCTTAGCTAGATAACCTCTTGTCCATTCTGTACATTGATACGTGAACAAAATATTTCTGACATCTTCTGTCAGATCTCAGTCTTCTGTGGATTATTTTGAGTAACTGGGTCAGGATTTCTCGAGGAGACATTACTGTTGACATTTTTTTGTGCTTTGAGGGCCACAAGCTCAGTCCCATCTCATTCCATTATATTGGAGAGAAGGCGGACGTCTCTTTTGCCAGTACCTCCAAAACTTGGCAACAACTTACTACATGTAAGAGGAAAAATACGTATTTCTGATTTTTGGGTGGACTGTCTGTATAACGCAGTGTGTGAGTTAGAGTTAGGTCAAAGTAACGTCGCCATCTTGTTGGATGCTTCAAGTCAAGCATGTTGTTTCAAATTCGTTCGTAACGTGTGGCTGTGGTCATGTCGTACCCACCTCTCTGCTGCTCTCTGTTTTTTTAATCAAATGTCATAATTGTCATACTCCTGATCGATGATAGGCTAATCATTCGGGGAGACTTGCTGTACTGACGGGATCAGTGCTGTAGAACTGGAGATTATACTGAATTTATCAAGACAATGAGTAAACATTGGGGAGAGTTTGAGTCAGTGTTAACTGGAGAACTGGAGGAATTAGAAATAAAGGCCTACCACTGAGATAAATTTCTGTTTGAGAATGTACAGTTTATAACTATAAAGACCTTTCAGACCTTATAATATGTATTACGATTTAACTAAAAAGAGTGAATCCATAATGCCCTTGTCTGTGTCAACTGTTTACAGGCAGAAAAGGGCTTGACCCTTTCAGCCCTCTTCAAATCTTTATCTCTGAAGTTCTCCGTAGTACACCAGAATGCTTTCAAGTGAGACAAAGAGAGAGCTCAGAGCGTTTTTCTGACCCATTTTCTGTTGTGCAGCAGTTCCAGCAGGCTCAGACTGCTTCTTAACACAATGCCTCCTTCCTTGTAGTTTGTGCCTCGCAGCTACAACATGTTGACGTTCAATAGAGAGCCACCATCTATGGACTTCCAAATGCAATTCTCATCTTGTGATGGGCCATCAGATTGGGAAGCTCAGTCAAGCAGCTCGTCTATTCCCGGGCTAAAGACACCATGCTAAATATAACTCTATAGGCAGTGATTTTTTCCTTTAGAAACAGTCATTCTAAATAGAGTCTGGTGAAATACATTTACTATTTCTGTCTTTATGATAGCAAAGACAAAAAAAAATATTGTAAACCTAATTATACAGCAGAATCAAAAACGCATGATTTTCCTCTTGCCTGTAGGGCTTTTCATCCATCTAGATTATTTTGGTGTGGGATGTGAGTTTTGGAGGTCTGCCTTCCCTTGAATATATTGGAACTAGATGGCACTAAGTTTGTGCCACTCAAAGCTTAAAAGAAAAAAAGAACACTTAAAACTGAACAGTAATGTCTCTTTCACGACCCGGTTACTCAAGATAATCTGCAGACCTTGTTGTGAGCTGTTTCATTTAGGAATTATTTTCTTTACATATCATTGCTCAGAAGGAAGCATGCATCTACTCATGGACAAGAGGCAAGATAACTGAGCTGGATAACACCATCAATATTCACATCCTGTGCTTTCATGAGCATGGGCGTCTTGTCCATGATGGAGATGCACTTTCCCCTGTGCAGTGATACACCCCCTCTCTCTCATCCTGTTTCCTGTCATCTCTGAAGCTGTCCTATCCATAAAGCCATACAAAGGCCAAAAATAAAAAAATAAAAAGGTAATAAATAAAGTAAAGAATTGTAACATAAATTGGAAGTGATAGGATTGGTATCAAAATAATTACAAAGATGTAACTGCAACAACATTTAAAACAAAGTTTCTAAAAAGACATTTTTCTCTTTCGTTCTCTTCAGTTCATATCCAAAGAGGGCCTGCGACACCTCATTTCACAGTTCTCTGTTTACTGTGACTATGAACCATCTCATGCCATCTGTTATTTGCCTCGCAGGTAGTGACATGACTCAGGCCTGACCCTGGAGATGCCGAAGAGACGAGACATCGTCGCCATTGTGTTGATCGTGTTGCCTTGGACACTGCTCATCACTGTTTGGCACCAGAGCACCATCACTCCTCTGCTCGCTACTCGAAAGGGTACAGGTACAATTATTCAAGACTCTGTAGTGATGTTCAGAGATACTGAACATTCTTCTTTTTCGTGTTTGTCATAGCAGCACACAGCACAGGTGTTTGCGTTACTTACAGCATGCATCTGTGGGTTTAAACAAGGGTGTAATGCACAAAAGTCTGTGTCTATCTACTTACATGATAACAGCAGTGTAGTCCACAATGTAGGACCCATATAGCACAAAGTCTCATCAATACTTGAGAGCACACAGAGGCTCATTGTAATCATTTTCCCTCCTGGCTAGATGACAGACGTGATGGTCGCTCCAACTCCAGGAATACTTTTGCATTCAAGGAGTCCTGCTCCCTTCAGAACCGGGACATTGTGGAGGTTGTGCGCACTGAATATGTCTACAGCCGCCCTCCGCCCTGGTCTGACATCCTGCCCACCATCCACGTCATCACTCCCACCTACAGCCGGCCAGTGCAGAAGGCAGAGCTGACACGTCTGGCTAACACCTTGCTGCACGTCCCCAATCTGCACTGGATCCTGGTGGAGGACTCCCAGAGGAGGACCACTCTGGTCAGCCATCTCCTCCAAGAGACCGGACTCAACTACACCCACCTCAACGTGGAGACACCTCGGAACTATAAGGTACGCGGGGACACTAGGGACCCCCGGATACCTCGGGGTACCATACAGAGGAACTTGGCTCTGCGGTGGCTCCGGGAGACCTTCAGCGCCAACAGCAGCCAGTCTGGGGTCGTCTACTTTGCAGATGATGACAACACGTACAGTCTGGAGCTGTTTGAGGAGGTAATATTGCAAAAGTAAAAATGAAACATTAAATATAGCTGAATTACTCTTAAAAGGAATCAAAAATAATATATTCTTTAAATGTAGTCGTTATCCACTGACCATGAAGAAGGGAGTTCAGCTGAAGCTTCAAAGTCCATAAATCATTTCTGGAGCTTCACAGCAAAACAGCATTGCAAGCTGAAGTAGATGGGGACTTGTCTGTAATGTAAAAAGACAACTGGAAAAATACATAAAATGGCTTCATACAGCTCATGGAGCATAATCCAAGTCTCTCAAAGTTCCCAAATGTATTTGAAAATATGTTATTTCCACCCTTGACGTGTGATAGAGCTCATGCTCCAGCGGGCTAACATTTTAAGCTTAGCTGCTACAGTGAAGATTTAGGCTCTTAAAGGATGTAAATAATGTCTTTTCACGTCAATTTAGGATCCCATGGCTTCTGGAGACTTGGATTATGCCAGATGAGCTGCATGGAGCCAATTTACCAGTCCCCATCGACTTTAAGTTGTTTAAGAAAATGCTGTGTCCTGTGAAGCTCTAAAAATGTTTTGTGGACTAAGAAACTTTCCATTAGAATGGAGCTAGATAATGATGGAATTTTCTTTTTTGGGTGAACTTTTCCTTTAAGAGTGCGTTGTCTTTTCACAGACTTCTTACTTGAATGTCTCAAGCTGAATCAAATATTTTTATGGAATTCAAAATGACTCAGATGGTTGTCTTGTATCTCTGTCTCTGTTTTAACGTTCCAGATGCGTTCCACCAAAAAAGTGTCAGTGTGGCCCGTGGCCTTCGTGGGCGGCCTACGGTACGAGTCCCCTAAAGTGAACACCTTGGGGAAGGTGTACGGCTGGAAGACTGTATTTGACCCACACCGTCCCTTTGCCATCGACATGGCTGGGTTTGCAGTGAATATGCGCCTCATTCTGTCGAAACCTCAGGCTTATTTCAAGTTACGGGGTGTGAAAGGAGGTTATCAGGAGAGCAGCTTATTAAAGGAGCTGGTCACTCTCAGTGACTTGGAGCCTAAAGCTGCTAACTGCACTAAGGTAAGAAGAGGAGGTTCTCTACATGTTTTAACTGTTGTGCAACCCTGAATTGGAAATAAACCAAGCTGCTTCTGTAAATGCTGCAAGTGTTACACTTGAGATCCTCTGCTGTCATAACAGTTTGTTCATAAAGTCAGTGAACTGTCAGCTAACAGCCAATTCTTTGTGCTTATAGATCATTTAAAATATGCAACATTCTGCCCTTCAGACATTGTGCAGCAAGTATGATGCAGTATACTACTACTGCACAGCACTAAGAGTCAAAATGTCTGTTTGAGTGTTTCATCATATGACTGTATTTCTGCTCATCTCCATCTCTTTATTCTCACCCCCAGGTATTAGTATGGCACACACGGACAGAGAAGCCTGTGCTGGTAAATGAGGGCAAGAAAGGATTTACAGACTCTAATGTGGAGATATGACATACTTCATCTAACACAGGTAAGAGACCAGATTTAGAAATGCAAATTACCAGTGCATCTCTTCACAGTGATTATTTGGGAGACAGACCAAAGGGGAACGTTTCAGCTGATTTGTGATATAGACCTGACTTGAGATAGACTTTTACATAACATGTTTAAAGGATTGTCTCCTGCAGATTTTGTCACTGCATGTTAGTGTTTTAGTTTAGTTTAAAGAATTTAAGCAATGTTAGTGGTCAGGCTGGCAATTATAGTCAGTCAGTTGGTCAAGACCGAAATATCTCAACAACTACTTGATGGATTATGATGAACTTTTGAGCAAACTTTCAAATCATGGTCCCCGGAGGACTTGGTAACCTCGTCAGCTTGTATTCAGAACCACCATGATTTTTCTTTTTATATTATATTTTATTATCTGTCAATATTTTGGCAGATATTGGATGGAGTGAAACATTCATCTGTTGTGGCCAGAGGGTGAATCATAAGTCTCTTTTACACACTGTTGCACTGTATATAAGGCACAGAGACAGAATCAAACGCCATATAAGGTGAGCGGAAAATGATTGTTATCGCCACATTATGCCGATGTTTAGAAAAACGTGAGTTAAACATCACACTAGGCGATAATGTGTTATACGTCATGCCTCTCAAGCTTGCAGAATGCCATCATGCTATCGATGATCATACACTGGGGCGGCATTATAGACAGTATTAACATGGCATCCCACTCAGGGTGGAAAGCTCAAATGCTGAGATAATGGCATGCTGTATCCGTGTTGCAAGATTTAAACATATTGAAAATGCCAAGTTGTTATTATTTCAACACTCTCTGGTTGATCAGCAACTGAAAAGATGATGGTAGTGAAAAATCATTCATGGCGGCATTATTGCATGATCTCTGTGTAAAAGGGCTTTAGTGACTTGAGTGATCCGTAAATTTTAATGAGGGATTGGCTGAATGACTTGAGAAGTCAGTACAGGCGTTCATGGTTACCAGAGAATAAATCCTAAAGACCTATTGGTGATCCCTAGATCTTTCCTCTTGGGCCTCCAGCCTTTTTGATTTTTAGTGACATTTCTTGACAACTATCGGATGGCTGGTCATGATGCTGACTTCCCACTCAGGTTGACTTGTTTGTTGTGAAATTGGTGATCCTGTCCTCTAGAGATTCCATCATTGCTAATAAGCTAATGGAGCATGCCAAAATGTTTCTTTATTAATGGTAAACATTATACATGCTTAGCATTAGCATTTTCATTTCAGAAATACTAGCGTGCTCATTTGCATTTAGCATAGGGTAACAACAAAACGGGACCCTACTGAGTGGTTCTATTGGTGCATCCTCAATTTAACTCAAATTAACTGTTACAAACAGGATTAACTGCACTGGACTGCTTGGTGGAAAAGTGGCTTTAGTCTTGTTTATAAAAGTACTGCTAACAGGACATCCTTGTGTGTCCTTATTAAGTATGAAATTGTTGTCATTTCAGAGGAAGGCATTTCTCCACGGGATTCTTTCTGGATTCAAACCAACCTCACAGCGCCTTAAAGCAGTAGTCAGGGTCAAAAATACTACCACTGCACAGTAGCTGTACTTCACCGCGGCTTAGAAATGGAGGCACACCTGTCCACCCCAGGAGACAGCACAAGGCCATGTGCGTGAAGCGACCACCGAGTATCAAAGCACAACTGCACAAAAAAAAGCTGGCCCGTTCTGCCCGGAGCAATGGCTGACGCGAGACGCTGGTAGGAGTTGCTAAAAGGAGCTTGCCCACTGAGGTCTCCTCGGAGAGCTGGGACAAAGGATGTTATGCGATTTAAACTGCAGGAAGAGATGGCACGGCAAGCAATAAAGAGCCCTCTGAGCGCTGACAACACCAGCCAACCATCCAATTAGCATTAAATTGGACCCTTTTGTTCTGAAGCGAGCTGGCTGTCGGGCACAGGGCTGCACAGAGGAATAAAGGGGGTCCTTGTTCTGAGTGAGTCAGCACTGACTGACTGACAGACTGCATTGAGGGGATCTGAGCCCTCCCCACTTGTACTGTACAACAGTGAGCTATTTAGATAGCACCCTGAACCCAGCACTAATTAGGAGTCCCGTTACTCCTCAACACACATCCACACATGCTCAGCTGTCACGCTGCACATGGCGAGCACACAGGCAACTCATGCACTCAAAAACACAGAGCAATGATTTATTACAGTGTAACAGCAACATCCTCTCTTACACTCACTCACCCCATGCTCCTGATATGCTGTAACTAAACTGAGGTGTACTCATATTTAAGAGAAGATTCAGTATTCCTAGGCGCCTGACTTCAACAGACTTCTTCATAAGCTAATTAAGAGTAAACGGAAGGTTTCTCAGCAGAGTTATTTATTGTTTCACAGTAACTGGTACCATTCACTTGTTGGTTGTGAGCTATGCTTGTGAGACTCAATGGGATATGAGGCCATTACTCAAAAAATTGGATGTGCATCCTTTCAAATGGCTGTATTACACAATCTAATTATTCCCACCATGGATGGCTGGCTTGCAAGTGATGATTTCATACCTCATCGACTTGCAGTGGAACTGCTTAAAATGCTCTCAGACTCAGTGACTGGTAAAAGTTTGGTCAGTTATTAATGTTACAGGCATCTGAGACCTTTAAGAGAAGGGTCTGATGCTGCTACAATGCTGCTTATGTTTCATTTGAATCACTCCTGCCTCAGTTCAGATTGTTTCATAAGCTTGTTTCATTAGAATTCACTTTTTTTTTTTATTTCAATTTATTTTACAGGCTAAGATGTGCCCTTTTTAAAAACCACATCAAATATAACTGCCATCCCTATGCAGAAATTATTACTATTTAACTGAAAATCCATGGGTAAGAGGATATACTTGGTATTTCTGCTCGATGTGTAAAGAGTCACTGTATCTAAAGGTACTGTATGTACATAGCTATAAACTGTTCCCATACAAACACGCCTCTCTCTGCTATTGATATCTGTCTATGTAGATTTTAAAGTATTAAATCAGAAATGATATGATATGAACAACATTGATATCCCTGAATTTGAAGGTTGAAACTAATGTAACAAGCACTTGTAGGGCACTTTTTTTTTTTCTTTACAAAAAAACAATGCCCATGGTGACGGCGATGACTGGGTGAGTCACTGGATGTCCACTGCCATGCCAAGATCAGGTGTATCCTCAAATTGGACCTTGTAGTCACCCTCCTGCTCCTCAAACACAATGACCTTATTTATTTAAAGAGAAAGAAGGGAGGGAAAAAAAGAAGGCAGAGTTAGACAATCAAGAGTTGTCTCTGTCTTTATGTTTAAAATCATTTAAGACCATAATAACTGTACACTAAAAATAAAGCTTAAGCCTGCAGCCTGTTAGCTTAGCTTAGCATTAAGAGTGGGAAAAGAGGGTCCTAGCGATATTGACCCTTTCCAAAAAAGAGAAAATCACCAACCAGTACCTAAAACACACACAAATGAACATGTCATATCTTATTTGTCCAATCCTTACAGAAATCACACTGTAACAACAACTAGTTGCGTATTTTGCAGTCTAACATGGAAGTTTTGAATTAATGCAGAAAAGAAGCTCTGTAGTGAACACAAGTTTATGATACTTACCTGTTTGCTCAGTAAGATAATCTTCAAAACTGAGCACAACTTTTATGATTTTTGAAGGCTAAATACAATTGCCAGAAGTAAAAAGCTAATGTTAGGCTATAAACAAACTACATCGGGGTCACATAACTTCAACGTCAACTCTTAGCTTCCCACTACGCTATACTGTACACACTCTACTACAAATAGATCAATCTACAAGTTGTAGAGCAAAAGAGTCAAAGTTCGCCTGTAACAGACGGACTAGTGAGTAGATGAGACTGACCTTTAATGTCCCCAACAACTTCCGTAGTCTAATTTAGGTACCTGTGAGCAACTGCCTTTTATGTGTTCAAGTTTGTTTATTAGGATAAAACCCCTTGAGATGTACCATCTCGTTTTTGAGGGGGTAAGACCTGCAACACTTTCAAATTCAAATGTTGGGTATTTACTGAAGTAATTTAAGTGAAGTGTGGCTTGTTTTTAACATACATCTGACTTCAGGCATTTAACTGAAAACCCATTCAAAAAACCCATTGACTTTGAGACGAGGGAACCAAAAGTGCAAAAATACTAACTTATTTCTGGGTTTTAGCACTTATTCCTGTGGTATATCTTGGCCAGACACCATGGATGACATAAATTCAATATAACATGTTAATTAGCGCGCTTTAGAGGTGCTGTTGGGCAGATTTTGTTAGCAGACAGACTAGCTGCTTCCCTGTTTCCAGTCTTTGTGCGAGGGCTAAACTAAAGTTAGTTTAGCGTCTAGTCTAACTCTCACCAAGAATGCAAATATGTGTATATCCCAAAATGTCTCACTGTCCCTCTAACAGATGCTGGTTTGTGCACAGCTGTACCTGGTTGATTCCACTGTTGAGAAAGGGACCGGGGATGTAGAGACTCTGCTGAGGGCCAATTGACCAGTAGCGGCCCAGATTTACTCCATTAATAAAGACAACACCTTTCTCCCAGCCCTGTGGAACAAAATTTCAAAAAGGCTTATTTCTCAGACAAACACACATGCCAATTTACAAAATGTACATTGCATATAAACTATATGTATCATTTCACTTACTGGCAGCTTCAGAAATGTGTCACTGGGATACCCATATGCAAACAGCCTCCCCATGAAAAATCCAGGGAAGCTTGGATTTTCGGGGAGAGTTTTCCAAGGTGCCCGATAAAGACTGAAATAAAGCATCCACTTCAAACACACTTTCACCGCAAAATGAAAGTGATATGCTTAGATTCAATAAAGTGTACAAACCTATCAATAAAGCTGGGTTTCATATCCAGGCTGTATATTGTAAAATCCCGCAAGGGGATATTGTTTAATAAAATGTCTCCCACAAGGCCTGTGAGAATACAAATGGAAATTGGCTAGTACACTACCCACTGAATGCTTGAGTGATTTAATAGCAGGCGCAGCAATGAACTGCATATTGTCTGTCTATCACCTTTATGTTGTTTGTCAAGGTCCCTTCCCTGGTAAACTCGTCCACAGTTTTCCACCAGTAAACTCAAGGTACGCTGTCCCTGTGGGCATTGATCACTTTTATGTATTTTGCAAATTATAACTGCCAAAAAGCTAACACTTCAGCATCCATCACATCTGATAACTTTGAATGACGTTTTATTGGACATTTGGTCCAACTTGATCTCATACCTTACCATCAGGAACCGCCATCTCCAGGTTTTTACGCTTGAAAAGGCCAATGTAGCTCCTGTCTACATACACCTAGGGAGAAAAATATCACTGTCAAAGAAATGATAATACATAATACATAAACTCTGCTTCATTTTAATGAAATAGCCCAAGACAGTTGACTATCACCTCAGTCATCACCTTTTAATGAATTTCACGTGCTGTATATCCTGAAATGTGTACTGTGGGCCGACCAAGACCATGGGGTGCCAATTCATAGCACTTAATGACTGATATTAAAGGAGCAGTTTAATATTTAAAGGTCCTATTTGTAAGAAAAGTTGATTTTTGGGTCTCACTCCCAACTCCTCAAATACTGACACATTGGGATGGTGGCTGACCCGACCAACAATCCCAGTGTGTCAGTGTTTCACG
>OMLP01012664.1:25221-36730 GCA_900302685.1 Spondyliosoma cantharus
ATAAGCTGTGTGTGTGTGTGTGTGTGTGTGTGTGTGTGTGTCTAATAATAATATTATACTGTACCTCCATCCACACCCCCTGACTTTAATGTGTTGTGGTTGTCCGATGTGAGCAAGAGCTCGCTGATCCCTCTGGACTGTAAAGCCTTTCAAAATAAAACATAATGTCACAACAGAGGACATAAACATCATCAGATGTACTGATTTTAATTAAACAAGCCTGTCATATCACCTCTTTAATGAAAAGCATGTAACTTTCATCTTTCGCAAAGGATCCATACTCGTTTTCCACCTGCACTGCAATGATTGGACCTCCTTTCTTGAACTAAAAAAACACAAGAAAACGTTAAATACATGTATACCAGAGCTACAACAAACTGGTTTTCAGCGACGAAAAAGCGACCTGCAGTGGAACCACTTTTGGTATAAGTTTGTCAAAAAAAGTATTGAGAGCCTGAGTGAAGCCTGGGCAGGTCGTCCTCAGTCTCATGCTGCTGTCGCGGAGGAGCCAGCTGCAAAGAGCCAGAAAACAAGATGCTTAGTTATGACTAAAGCCACAGAGCTGCAAGAACAACAGGCACAGTCTAACATAGAGGACAAAGCTTCACACACTGGGGAAGTCTTCTCTTGGAGCGTGATGTGCCCTTTTTACCCAGGCTGCACTAAGTGTATTGATTCATGGATATAAACTAGTCAGAGCTTGTTGAACTTTGGGTTTTAAATCTACAACCTTCATTCATACATCACCTCAATCAGTCATATGAAAAGAATACTAGCACTTACCTTGGTAGTCCTCCCAGGTCCAACTCAGAGGAGATGTACGGCCCTGGACGTAAAATCACCCACAGCCCCAATTCAGCAGCAAGATTGATGTAGGCTCTGAAATCCAGATGGAAAAAGACAATCAATATGCATTTTCTATCTGCACAAACAGCAAGTTAAGACCCCCAGTGAGACCCCATATCTGGTTGTTTGAGCAGTGTGAAATGTGCTTGACAACAACAGCAGCAGCATGAGGCGTCACATCCCTCTTCACTTATCACCGCTGTGTGCTTAATTGCTCGCTAAGTTGCTGTTGTTGGGGAGATGCCACTGTCGTCAGGCGGGAACTCTCTGCCTCTAACGCTTCTCCCCTGAGCACTGGGGCTTAGATGATGAGAAGAAGAGGAGAGTATTCCTAACATGCCTTAGAGCGGCTAGAGAGGTGGACATTTCTAAGTTGTATGTTATATGCTTACCACTACTTACTCTAAATCCAGCTGTGTGTGGAAGTTGAACACCTCTCTGTTTGGCTGGTGTAGACTCCACGGCACAGACCTGCAACAATCCAGGAAGTTCTAGTTAACATTCAAGCCAGGCTCAAGAAACAAAACACGTCCATGGTAGTTCACTTACGTGGTGAGGGTGTTGATGCCACAGGCCTTCATTTTCAACAGGCGGTCCCTCCAGTAGGCCCTCGGCACACGGAAGTAGTGGATGGATCCCCCGAGGATGTGGAAGGGCTGACCCTCCAGTGTGAACTGGGACGAGTTGGCACTCAGGCCCACCTTCCTGGTCAATCTCCATCCCGTTGTCGGCATACTGGAAGAGGACTTTGTGTCACACTCACAAAATGTAGCACATAGGCTATTGTGCTTGAATGGAGCACATGACATGCTTGATAGGAATTTGCAGACGTCTTGTTTTGGCAAACACGGCCACAACGGAGCAGGGGCATATTTGAATTTAGATGCAAGACTTCAACAGTTAAAATGTTGGATATCCTTTTTCACTTTTCTATATTATCGTTTACATACTGGTATATTTCTATTGCTTTGAGATATAGTTAAAGATACAGGATGTAGTTTTGCTAAAATCATTTTAATGAGAAGATAAAGGTATTCATTGACTGATTATTCATGTCTGAACAAACTAAAAAAACAAACTCTTTGCTTTAATGATTGTAAAAACCGAATATACAAAACGACCTTATTTGTTTTACCTTGTCTATATTTGCTGGACCCTGCCACCTTTCTAGCTTCAAACAGTGTTCTGGGACCTTATTTTCCTCTGAGAATAGCTTGTTTATTCAGCTATAGAAAAAATAAATATTTCTGAGTTTGCATTACCTCATTAATATAGTAATTATTAAAATTCTGAGTTTTGATTTTCTCTCAAAACAACATTGTGCCCCTTTGAAAGTTATTTTCAGAAATTAAATTGATTCTATAAACTAAAGTGATACTTGTTAGTATTCTAGTATTTAGCTATAGATGACCTAATATTATGGCATCAGTATAACATTTCTATAGAGACTGACTTCACTTCATAGTATGTGAAGGTCTTTAATCATTCCCCTACAGAGACATTGCGGTGATCATTAATAGCAGCTCTGAGTGAAACATATTGAACAACAATGCAGAGAACTGAACTTACCGGAGATATCTGTACATAATAAAGCCAACAATGCACAGACAGATAAGTGCATATTTCCTTTTGTGCGTATTTCTTATCCTCAAGACAACCATCGATAGCATGTGATATCCCTGTCAGTGACATAGGCAGAAGTGTAGTGAAGTTGACAGCACCACAGATGCGCACATGATGCCAGAGTGAACAGCGCACCGCCTCCTGGGAGTGACCCTGTGCAGAGCCCAACCATGGAAATCACCTCATTAACTGGGTGTGTCCTAGGCTTTGCTGAACACTGTATAGATGAGGATGAAGAAATGACTCCATCCAATAAGATGATTTGCTTGATAGTAATATTGATTTGTTAAAAAATCAACTTAATATTTCCACTTTGGAAACTTAGGAGGTTGACTTTTTTTGGAAAAACAATGTACAGTAATCATATATTTTTATTTTACAAAATCTAAGCATTTCTTTATTATTTGGGTTAGGGTTAGACCCACAATTTGACCCACCAATAACCACAATATTATGGAAGTGAATAACAAAGTAGCTATCAAAAATGCCACTGAATAATATATGCTTAACTGAATGTATGTTTAGCAATGTAATATAATCATACAACCGTACATTAATGTCCTTAATACGCCATTTGAGTCAAATTAAACATATATAAAACAGTTTTGTGGAAGTGTCCCGATATATTTCCTTCGTTTCCCTTTCAGCTCCCAATAAGGCGGACTACACTTCCCATGATGCTTTCACAGTCGGAGCTTGCGCAATATGTTTTCCACGGCCCTGGCTGCTGGTGCTGTCTGTTTGGTGTTGTTGTCACATTAAAGGGGCAAAAGAAAGAATTGACCAAGTTGATATAACCCTGAGCCTGTCGCATGAGGTAAGGACGACACCTCGGCTAAGTGAGTGCTCCGTCTCTGACTTTACACGCTTGTTGAGGTGTTGTCTTGACGAGAAACACAACAGTTAAATTAGTTGTTTAGCATTAACAGCCCTAGCTAGCTAGCAACACAGAGAAACAAGCTAGCAGAGCACCAAAGAAAACAACGAAAGTCAAAGATTCTGAGACCAGCGGCAGCATGTTGACTTGACATGTTGACTTTTCACGTATGAAATTGCTAAGACTTTTCGGCAGGCCAGAGAGAGAGCCAGCTAACACTGACTGTACGCTATCACCTATTTGAGCTAACACTGAGTCAGCTCGCTAACGTTAACTTACACAAAACAGTATCACCAAAAGACACTGGCGGAATAAATTAAGGTGTCTCTTTCACCTTGTTACAGAAGTTGAATAATTGACAGAGACTCGGTCCGTTTGAGGATAAGACATTTGATGTGTGCAGCTAACGTTACAATGCTGACAAGTTCATGGTTTTAGCTATTGTAAACAAGTCAGACATTAGCAGAATTGATTGAACAAACATTAGCATTAGTTATGTTTTCCTAATTTCAGGTAGGTTAATAGGCTATTGACATCGGATCCTATTGAACCCCCATTTTCTACACTATCGATGAAGTTGGTAACTAGTTTGTGTCCTGTTTTTTCTGCATGTGATCTATTTTCCATTTCACTTTTTTGAAATCAAATAGACTGCCTATAGTTTTGAGAGTATCGTGCCCAGGACAAAGGGAAGATTTGTTCACATCAGAAAGATGTTATAAGAGACACAATTAGCATAACTTTTTTTTTTTTTTTATCAAATGGGATTGATGTGGTGGTTGGATTGGGAGTTTATGAAACACAATTATATCAGCTGTGAATCAGCACAAAATGGCTCCCGAATTTACCCAGTATGGAAAAAGATGTGAAACAGATGTTTGATATTGAACTGTCTCAAGGCCAGATGTGTTTTTGTCAGGCATGTGATTACTGTCATTGTTCTTTGAAATAGAAAAATAAAGGCAATTTAATACTGGTATGATGTTCATTCTGCATTTTATAGATTATTGTACATTTCTGGAAAGAGTTCCAGTCTCTGTCTCTTGTCCTCACTTTGCTTCCTTGGTTTTGGGTTGTTGCAGGTTACTGGGCAAGCCCCTCCCTGCCATGAGAGTTGACCACCAGGTCACCACCCCCCCCTCCTTCTGCAGTTGATGGATCTGCAGCTGGTCCAGAGATGACAGACAGCGTCAGGGCCTTCCTCCGCAATGTTGCGACGGTCAGCACACACACAAAATGTACTCAAACATAAGCTATACCACAAGGCCCAAGGGTGAAGTTCCTTGAGAGTGAAACCGATATATGCTTTCAAGCTAATGGACCCATTAAGCTTTATTTTTAAACAGCAGAGACATAGGCTTGCTGGCCACTTTTCAGGTACACCTTCTTTATAAGGTGTAATATTTTGTAACTAATGGTGTTATATTTTGCCATCCGCATTTATGTAAACGAGGTGGGCAAAATATAATAAAATAACACCTTTCAATATAAATCAGTCCAGTACAACACCACCACCCACTATGACCTCAGTAATGAAAATAAAGTAGAATTGTCAAATGTCTGACTCTGTCAACCAAAACTGAAAATGTACAAGCTTTTTTAAGGTGAAACTCATAGCAGAGCTGTTGCATTGAATTGGATTACATGAGATTGTACAGGTGTACCTGAAGTAGGCAGCAAGTTTAGTAAGCGTGTTTGTTGTTAAGCTAGGCAGTTCAAAGATTTAAAGACAAAGCTAAATGTAGGGAGATCCAAATTTTTTTTTAAATGAAATTAATTCCCATACGGTCCAGAAAACTTGCATGTTAGAAATCTATCTTATACAAGAACCCTGAAGTAAATGCTCCTTTTAATGAAGCCTGTAATGCTATATATTGAGTGTCATGAGAAATTCTCAACAAAAAATGAACATCGCATTCTCTGATATATGTTTGGTGTATGAAAGGCAAAAGTTAACAGACAGATCCACTGTGGATGCACAGGTATTGTGTACATACCTGTATGTTGAGGATGGTTGAACTTCAATTTCTGTTTATTACCTTGAACTTTATTAGCTTGAATGTATGCTGGCTGTACTCCAAGAGAGTCCAAAGATAATGTTGATCTTTGGAATAATTAAAAGTAAATAAAAAGAGATGTTAGTTTCTGTGTTTAAGGATAGTGTTTATTTACAGCAGCAGCTTCTAGTTGGTTGATTCAGAATAACTTTTGCGTTGATGTTGCTTGAGCTAAAAGGAGTTAGCTGGCAACATTTGCTGGCAAATTTACATAAATAGATACATTATTATATAAAAAGTGTCAGGAAATTTAAAATGTAATTGGGAAATGTGATGTCATGATATGCCAAAAGTGTCATTTTGAAATAAAAATGTCTGTTTCACAATGTATTGTTTCGTTTAGATATTTTACACCATGTGTTTGGATCATTATTAATTTCATAATAACTTAGTTATTTTGTATTGAATACATCTGGGTTCTACACCATCCATCTAACGGCATACAACCGCTATAAATATAAGGCCAGCTTGATTAAAAATTGGATTTCTGCATAATAAGCTGTCCTTATCCAGCGAGCCTCCATTATCTGCCTCTGATATGATGGAGGGTTCTCCCTTAAATAGTTGATATGGGTGTTTTGAGTGTTAGATTTCAGAAGGTTGGATAGAGAAAAGACCTTCAGTAAGGTGTTTTTTTATCATGAATATATCACAAAGCCTCTGTGTGGTCTACATTCTGGTTCAGAGGGTAACATTTAGTAGAAAGATAAACATTGACCTGTGGCATTGGCTCTGAACCAGCAGATGGGATCCAGCTTTACATTTGTGTGTTCAACAAGCACTTATTGAGACATTTCAGAGCTCCATTACAGAGCTAATTTTTACAAGTTTGAAAGAAACACTGTCGTTATATTCTCTCTTGGGTCTGTGTTCTCTAGGGGATCAAGGACTCCATATTGGGGATTGGAACAATCTCCAAGCTGGATGCCCGCATCCAGCAGAAAAGGGAAGAGCAGCGGAGGAGAAGGGCCAGCGGGGCCCTGGCACAGAGACGGGCACAGAGTGAAGAGCGCAAACCAGACAAGTAGGCCAGAACGAAAGCTGCATATTTGGGTTGCAATGCTCCTGATTTTCTTCCTTAGCCAGAGTCACATGTGCTCATGGATGATACTATTATATGCCTGACGTATTGGGAGCTGGGAATGCAACGCCTCCTGAGACGATCCTCTTGGTACAACTTTCTGTGCATCTCCCATGCTGTGAATTTACCACAACCTTCATCAAACAAATGGATATATTAACCTTAAGATCTGAGATTGTTCTGGTCTTTTTCTGCTAATCCTAGCAAAAGAGCAGGATTATACACAGTTTAAAAGTAATTGCTTGAACTCGGATCAACAAAACCCCTTAAGCGTGCCTTTTGGCTCTTTGCTGAGGTAAACAAGAAGTGGTTAGACAGTGGTCTGTATTTTCAGAATTACATTACTAATGACTAATTACATTAGTTGTTTATTTGGAGCAATCCTAGATCTCCTAGTCCTATTGTCTCCTCATTTAAAATTACGTGACAACTGTTGCCTGATATATTTGTTTGACTAAAATGCACTGTTCCAAATTCTTTCACTCTGCAAATAGAGACATGCTTGAAGTGTTGCTGCGTTTGACTCTGGTTAAGTAATAAAAGTAAAAATTAATATGAAACTGGTCTGCGCTTTTATTACAGTGATGGTTGCTGTCATTATATTCTCTTTCAGTGATCCCAAAGTAGCCAGCAGGATTTTTCAGTGCTGTGCCTGGAATGGAGGAGTGTTCTGGGTAAGATATATGGTCTATACAGTACAGCCTCATCACTTATACATCACTGAAGAGTTTACCACTAGGAGTTTGCAGTTTCTATGATAATACTGGATGAGTTTAGCCAAGAGTTGTTCCAAACTTATCTTTTAGCTTCAATACAGTTTTAGGAATAACCCTTTCTTGCAGGTGTCAGCTACAGAAATAATCAACACTGCTGTTCCCATGTTGTGTGGCCTTAATGATCTCAGTCCCTAATCTTGTGGGAGTTTGTGTGGTTCCCAAAACGTGTTGAGATTGCGAAGCCACCACTGGTTTCATATTTTCTTTATTTAATTTTCATTTCCTGATGATTTTTGAAAACCCTGTTGTGTGTGGATGCATGAGTTGAAGAGTAACTGCAACATTTCATTTTTCTGTCTCCAGCTCAGTCTGTTTCTCTTCTACCGGGTGTTTATCCCACTGCTGCAGACTCTCACAGCAAAGATCATCGGTATGTATGTATATGTGGATGTTACTGAATGCATGGCAGGTTCTCTGGCTTGTGACAGGAAGCAGTCGCTCAAAGTGCTTTTATTGCTGCAGGTGACCCCTCCCTCCATGGCAGTGTGTGGTCCTGGTTGGAGTTCATCCTGACCTCCGTCTTCAGTGCTCTCTGGGTTCTCCCCCTGTTCGTCCTCAGCAAGATAGTCAATGCCATCTGGTTCCAGGTAAATAACCTGCTCTGCTAGGCTGCGATGATGTGATGACAGAACAGGTGGCTGTTTTAAAATCTATGCAGTTATGCCATCACACAGTTAGACATCACAGTTGCAGGCTATTCAGGTTCTTAAATGACTTTTGTGACATGCTGTAAATGGCTGCATTAATGTGCTGTATTTTACTGTCAGTGGAGAGTACAATACAGCTGGTGTCCAAAAATGACAAAAAGCCAGTTCTGCATCTCCCATACATTGTAAATCAAGTAGATCCTTTCTGTGCAATGTTGCCAACTGATCGTTTATCATCAGACGGGTAAATATCCTGCAGGTATATATCATCTTTTATCAGTGTGTCTGCAGGTCTTTAAAGTTGCACTATTAAACTTTTTTTTAGCCCTTCCTCATCAGAAAAACTGCCATATAGGTCAACTGTAAAAGCCGCTTATTATGACCCATATTAACGTTTGTCGTGCACTTTTTAGTACAGTGTTGGTATATAGTCCTATATTTTTGCAATGTGCATATTTTTGCATGTTTTTTGCATTTTTGGATTTTGGATTTGGATTTGGATTTGGATTTTTGGATTTCTGGGCAATGCTGTGTTTTTTTCTCACCCTATTGTAACTCAGTTGTAAAACAAGCCTGATTCGTTCTAATGTTAACAAATACAAGTTCAAACATATGGCTTAAAGTAGGCTTACATCTAAAGCTATTGTTAGCTCCAAACTGTGATTCCATGTATCAAGAGCCCTGTCCCTTTTTTGTATGTAGGCCTGTAAAGAGGTTTCATAGTGTACTTTTCAAAAAGTCGAAAAATGTCTTAAATTCAATTTTAAGGTGTAAATATTAGGCATTGACCTTCACTTTGAATTTGTGAGGGCTTATGTTATGAAGCATCTGTAGGCACAGTGGTGGAATTGGCATGACATTCTAACTAGTTGCATAAAGCAGATTGTTGGAAACTATTTAGGACATTTCTCAGTGCAGCTATGTAAGAGCATCTGAACCTAATGGTACGAAATACCTATTAAAATATTGTCATTAAAGTAATTGCATTACACAAATCAATAGTCATACAGTCTTGGCAAGAAAATTGTGTACCAACTCCTGCTGTTGCTAAACGGATGCAGATACAGACATGAGTTATTATTGTTGTTGTTCTCTGTTACAGGATATAGCTGACCTAGCATTTGAGGTGTCTGGATGTAAAGCACAGCCGTTCCCCAGCGTCAGTAAGATCATTGCAGACATGCTCTTTAACCTTCTCCTCCAGGCACTCTTCCTCATTCAGGTACATTCTTACAGACTGGTACTGTTGGTTTTCTTCATTGTAAAATAATGATCCTGTCTGTTTCTCTGTATCAGTACTACAAAACATCACTATAGTGCTTATACACAGATCTCCCCTATGTGGTTGTCTTCAGCCATCACACAGTGGTTTTAGGTGAACAGAGTAAAGCTGCTGCTGTGATCTGTCACTGTAGGCCCAGATTCACCAAATGAGCAAATCCATAATTGCACTTTGCACAAAGAGTTTGGTCATTCAGAATGGCTGCTTTTAGCAGCACCATGTCCAGCAGGCATCAACTTATTTTATTCCTAGACTCTCGAGTCAATTCAGATAATGTTCAAAGACCTCTTTAGAAAGTTTCTTTTAAAGAAGTCTGTTGTTACTTGTTTTGATGGTGTTTTGCACCACTAATTGATTTCAAACAAATCATGTAGTATTTCTAAAACTCTCTCTGCTAAAGCAAATGATGAAATTGCACATGTCTCTCTCCTTGTTGAATCCAATTGTTCTAGGGTATGATTGTTAGCCTCTTCCCCATCGATGCCATTGGACAGATGGTTAGTCTCCTTCACATGTCTCTGCTCTACTCCTTGTACTGCTTTGAGTATCGCTGGTTCAACCACGGTGAGTTACTCACTACATTGTACACCCAAAATGAATGATGTGGATTAAATGGAGAACTCAAAGCTGTGGTTGTTTATATTTGTTAAAGGTATCGAGATGCACCAACGGCTGTCCAATATTGAGAGAAACTGGCCCTATTACTTCGGCTTCGGTTTGCCCATGGCTCTGCTTACCGCCCTGCCCTCCTCTTACATCATCAGGTCACAATTCTCATTCTTGATTAGACTGATGGTTTTTACACATTATAATCAGAAATCGTTACTTTGTGTCAACTTTGACTCGGCGATGAACTGATTAGATTTTAGTGATTAAGGGTTACTGTGACCTGACAAAACACGCCATAACCCCAGAAGTCATACACTAAAATTCACAAAAAATGATGAAGTGATGTCATTTTATATCCAAAAGGTCAAAGGTCAGCTTCTCTGTGACATCTTAATGTCTTGACACCATAACTCAGGAACAGAAGGGGACATTGTGAAGATATTTAGATACTCAATTTGTGAAATTAAACTTGGTACCAACTTTAAAACTCCTTAGAGATCTCCTGTGCTGCTGGGTTGAACGTGTGTGAAGCATTCATATTTAAGACTTTGTAGCTTCTTAATATTCTCTCAGCATCAGCTTTATCGGCCAGGCATGTGAACACATCCTTCTAATTCTAGTTTGATCTATGCATTTTGTGTCTGTGCCCTCAGTTAGAAAGCCAAATGATGAAATAGAGGGACTTTTACATAATTGGAAGTTCAATCTTGATCATTGGGAACAGTGTATATAACAAAGTATAAGCTCAAATGTTAACAGAATGTCAATGTATGACCTCAAACCTATAAGAGTATGTAAAACAAACAAAACAAAAATACCAAAGAATAAAATAAAGGGTCACATCTTGTTTCAAGTCAAAAAGGCTTTTCTGTCTGAAAAGTCATAAAAACAATTTAAAATATGTTTTATTCTGTGGTTAGTTGGGCTGAGAAGTTTTACCACGAAGTCAAATGTGGAAAATTTACAAAATACTACAACACACAGGATTTTTAAAGGAGCAGGAGGATGTAATGGTAAAACAGACCTCACATTCTCTGTGGACTGTTATCTTTTGATGCGTTTATTGTATGTAATATTTTTTTGTTCTTCTTTTCTACCCAGTGGCTGCTTGTTCTCCATCCTCTTCCCTCTATTCATCATCAGCGCTAATGAGGCCAAGACGCCAACAAAGCTGTAGTGAGTGTGAAATAAAGACAACTACTTTTCTTGCAAAAAAGTTTCTTTGAATGCACAAGTCGCCGATCATCACATTTGTGTTTTCCACTCTTTAAGCCACTTCCAGCTGCGTCTCTTCTCCCTGGTTGTGCTGATCAGCAACAAGCTTTTCCACAAGACGGTCCACCTGCAGTCCTCCTTGACGTCGTCTGTCTCCTCAGAGAGGCTGTCCTCCCCCCACACATCCCCCACCCGCCAGAGACCTCTGCCCACCCAGTGATGGAGCCACATGAAGGAAATTAAAAAAAGCAGTCACTCGGTGTGATTCCCCTTAATGAAGATGATGTGCGGTTTAGGACGAAGGGTTTACATTTTTTTAATCTAATCTCTGGCCCTATAGTTCTTTATTTGCAGCATCCATCAGACATATTTTAGTGTGATGCACAAATCGACTGCCCTGTGCCTCACTCTCAAACACATTATATATTTAGCTCTTGACTTGTTTTCTTTTGTGAGTTTTCTTTCATTGTTTTTTTTTTTTTGTTTATTTGCCATT
>OMLP01012664.1:36750-48074 GCA_900302685.1 Spondyliosoma cantharus
TTGTATAATGTGCCATTTGAGTGACTCTCCTTTTAATAAATTACAGCACAAGAAATCATGTAGTTTTGATATGTTTAAGCAAACGTGTGACTAAAGAAAGATTTTGAACTTTGAAGAGGCTTGTTTGCATTCAGAACGAAAGCACAGTCTTGTTTTACCTACACTACATGTTTTCTTGAAGTTGCAAGCCACATTCCTTCCTCACAGATTGAATGCTTTCTTGCACATGGATATGAAAGCGTCATAGCCGTTCCCAGGAGTAACCTTGCATAGTTCAAAGGGAGGCATTTTATCCTATAAGAGCTTTGTTGATATTAGAATATACAGTTCATGAGCTGCTATAAAAAGGATTGGTCACCTTAGTCGTGGAAACCAAATAACAAAGTCACTCTTGTTTTTTGTGGGCTAAACCTTTGCTTGGTGTCTCATCCACATTAATATCTCACTCCGCTTTCTGATGAGATGTACGTGTTGCAAACATGAGGTGACACCAGCAAAGGAAAAGCTGCCTAAGCGTTTTCAGTCTGTGAATTTAGTAGGTGATAGGTGAGATGACACTGCCAAACTGCTGCATCTATGTTTTGTTTGTTTCACATAAACCACTGCAATACTAAGCTCTGTAATAAAGGAAAAGAGTTGCATAGAAGTTTTGATGAATGGTTGACCAGCCTTGACACAGTTGCTCTGTTTTCACCCAGAGAGCAGACCCAAAAACAGATCATCGGCTGTTTGGTTTTTGTGCTGTATATAAACTGTTAATACATCCTGAATGTTCTACCAGGAGCCCACCACCATGCAGCGACCTGAGTCACCAACCTTTTCTCTCACACATTAGAGCCCATGGCCATGAGGAGGGATCATGATTTTGAAACCGTGTGCAATTATTGTAAGAAGAGCTTGGTGTTTGTGCAGACTGATATATGTGAGTGAGGTTTTGTAAAAGTAATACGTCTAATTTCAATAAAATTGGTCAGTATTCATAATTATGATCACTGTGTTCAGGGTTTTGCTATTGTGATGAATGTGTGAGGACTATACAGGACTTCGGAAGCTCAATATTGGATCGAGACCTCACAGAGCATTGAAAAGCTGTTAAACCACCATGTTCTAGCTGCAAAGGAAAGTGGATGTGGCATGTCCCTGATTTCAATAAATGTGTACCATCCAATATAATAATAGAGATTGGTTAAAATAAGTAAATATCTTGGGTGTGCAATACACACTGCGTAGTAAGGGCTGTATGTAACGAAACAGTAAATCAGTGAGAAATTAATTTATGGTGAATTCTATTATGATCATTTGAGAAGATGGTACAGCCTGGCTCTGATCTGAACCCAAAGGCAAACAGACAGCACATTGCTTCTTTTTGCAAATTCATAACTATAAGGATGCTACAGATGTGTTTAGCATGTGTGTCTATTTTCTCTCAGCTGAAGAAGGAAAGGAAGGAAAAAGCTAAGGCTTCATACTTTCCATCCCTGTACAAACCTGTATGCTGTTCTCAAGATTATAAATGGTTTGTTTTATACTATTAAGCCTACAGTAAATGTTATTGTGTCATTGTTGGTTGCACCACTTAAACTATGTAGACTTTATAAGTTTTAACACGAGTGTGTACTAGTTTTACACCAGTAGGGGCCAACATACTGCCTTGCTTCACTAAGGACACGTCACTACACTACAGCAGCAAGGTAAGGAACCAAATTTGATTGACAGACGAAGAACCAATCAGATTCATGAGAGATTACTATTGACTGACGTTCAACCAATAAACACTCGCCGTGGCGTGGTTTGGGGCGGGTCTAAGTCACGGTGAAGATTGTGTGTGAATAGTGTATGAGTAACAGGAGCAGAGCGGGTGAGTCTTTCAGAACATCAAATATTAAAGCTTTCAGCTTATTTAGGAGCGATATTTTTTATTTGAGGCTGTTGTCCTGCTGCCAGTCGTAAAGGCGTCATTGATGTTTTCTAAATAAATCAGAAAAGGAGTGCTGGGTCAGGGTGTTAATTTTACAGCAGCTAGCTCGTTAGCCTCGCTAGCTAGCCACTTACACACTTTTAACCTATGGAAGCAGCATCAACAGTAGCCGGCCTGATGCTGACTTGCTGAAAGATGCTGTCTAGTCTATCATAATACTTGCATTCAGTGTGAATGTGCACTAGATGCGTCTTAATAGCTAGTTAACAAATACTAGCTACTGTTCATTTCCTTGCCCTGTGATATTGGAAAGGTTGGTTTACTGTCAGTAACGTTACTTGCAGGGCTCAGCGCCTTCAAAGTTAGCATTAATTAGAGCTCTTGGGGGAATGTTGTTTTCGTTTAGCACAAACATGCAAAATCTGATGAAAGACGAGCCTAAATCCTTGCAGAAGTTTTCCAATGTGGGTGCTTCCTGGTTCCTGAGGCCACATCTTAGTGCGTGGCCTTATCTGGTTGGGCTGGACATGGAAGTTGACTCTTAACAGTTGGAAGACTGTGATTTTTTTTTCTTTTCCCCCTGAGTGTCTGTCTTGCTTAAAACGCGACATTTAATGAAGCATTATCTTCTCATTATTTTGAATATTTTTTTATAAAACTGAAACGTATATTAGGCAGTGTAGGGCTTGTCTCCTCCTGTTTGTACCTCACAGTTCTTGTCTTCCTCTCATCAGGTAGTACGGTGAGCTGTCCCTAAACTCGCCAAAATGACCAAGCTAGGCTTCCTGCGTTTGTCCTATGAGAAACAGGACACACTGCTGAAGCTGCTCATCCTGTCCATGGCTGCTGTCCTCTGTGAGTCCACCCCTTCATATACACAATGCATTGCCTTCCTAATACTATATACACACTGAACGCATTGATCCATGTCCCTTTCCTTCCCTCTTCAGCCTTCTCCACCAGACTCTTTTCCGTCTTGAGGTTTGAAAGTGTCATCCACGAGTTTGATCCGTAAGTGCTTCTTCTGTCATGGTTATTCTCAAGCATTGTTAAAAGACTTGGCTCCCTAAAGCAATGCCTCACCTTTCGCCTTCATCTCACCTTCAGGTACTTCAACTACCGTACGACCCGCTTCCTGGCAGAAGAAGGATTTTATAAGTTTCACAACTGGTTTGATGACAGGGCATGGTATCCTCTCGGGAGGATCATTGGTGGCACCATTTATCCAGGTAGGAGTTAGAGAAAACTGATTAGAGCTGTACAAGTAGATGGGTGTGAGGATACAAGAAGAGAGATGTTGGTGTGCTTCATGTATACAGTCCGCCTTTATCGGCACTAATGCCCCTCTTGTCTCGTCTCCCTCTGTTCTCTCTGTCAACAGGACTGATGATCACCTCTGCCGTCCTGTACCACGTCCTACACTTTTTTCACATCACCATTGACATCCGTAATGTCTGCGTCTTCCTGGCTCCGTTGTTCAGCTCCTTTACTGCCATAGTGACCTACCACTTCACTAAGGAGCTGAAGGTAAAGCACATAATATGATATAAATCAAACTCTATGTAAGGTTCTAAACTCTTAATAAAATGCAAACCCGTTTTTCTTCAAAGAGGCACTCACTTGGCTTTGCACTTTAATGAATTTAAAAGACTTATAACAGTCAAATGAAATAGAGTGCTTAAAATCAGAGCAGCAGAGGCAGACTACTCTTTGTTCCTTGTGAGGGTGAAGCTCTAAAAACACTGGATCCTTCGCTTCTTATTGTGTTTACTCAATAGTGTTTCTACAGGACATGGAAGGTTTCCCGCTATAAAAGTTGTTGGGCCCAGTGGCCAGTAACTTGTGATGGGGGGGCGATGTGGTGGCCTGGCGCACGCTGGCAGTCAAGTGTCTTTTTGATGGGGCCCAGCGCAGGCTTTAGATTCTGGGCTGGTGAGCTTTCCAACCATGACATGTTTATGACATATGTTTCCAAGTGAGTTCCCCCCCTATAACTGTAGTCTGTAAACAATCATAGAAATTAAGCCTGGATGATAAGCGTATCTCCCAATTCGATACTGTCACAATAGTTTGATGCTAATTTGATTCAGAATCTCGATTGAAAAGTGATTCTCCATTGAATGAATTGAACAGGGGGCACAGTTTTTTGTCTTTTGCTCCAGTTGACTGCGTGCCAAACCATTCACTGGTGTCCTCGGTCCACTGAACTACAATAAGAAACTTAACTGCTTAATTAAACAGTTAAATGCCTGTTAACTAACTGAGGTGGAAGTTTTTAACAGGTTTCTGTTAGATATTTGTTGGGTCTTAAACCCTGTCTGAGATGACCCTGATGACATCATCAGGGTGACTTTCAGTCTCAAAAATGTCCCCTTCAGTGCCACAGAAAAAGGGATTGTACAACTGATTCGAGTCGTTGACTGATTTGGAATGTTGTGCACAAGTTTAATATACCCCGCTGCAACTAAATAATTGTCTGTATAGGATGCAGGTGCTGGCCTCCTGGCTGCTGCCATGATTGCAGTGGTGCCTGGTTACATCTCTCGTTCTGTCGCCGGCTCCTATGATAACGAAGGTATACCCCTGATCTGCACAATGATGTTATTTAAAGAAAATATCACAAAATGGATTGTTAATGAAATCCCCCCTTGTCTTACTCAGGGATTGCCATCTTCTGCATGCTGCTGACCTATTACATGTGGATTAAGGCTGTCAAAACAGGCTCCGTGTACTGGTCATCCATATGTGCACTGGCCTACTTCTACATGGTAAGGAGATTTTAAAGAGTACATGTTTTACTGAATTGTGAGTTTACAGAGGTCCTGATGAGGTGTTTTTTGTGTATCTAGGTTTCCTCCTGGGGTGGCTACGTTTTCCTGATCAACCTTATCCCCCTCCATGTCCTGGTCCTGATGCTCACAGGACGATTCTCTCACCGCATCTATGTGGCTTACTGCACAGTTTACTGCCTGGGCACCATCCTCTCCATGCAGATCTCTTTTGTTGGTTTCCAGGTAAGGTGAAAAGCACTCATGCCAAGTGCAAGTCATGCCTTGGCTTACAGACAAATTGTCCAGAAAAGATAAAAAAAAAAAAAAACAACTAATGATGCATTCACTTTGAAATTCTGTGTTTTATAAATAGACATTTGACCAATGCTTTTTTTCAAATTTAAGAAACAACCATTGATATAACCTTCTTTCACATGAAATTTAAAAAAAAGGAACTACTTCAAAAGCCTTTTTAGCCCACTATACAACTACGTACTTAATGAGAAGAGGTTTTAGTAGCACCTACATAGCCTTACAAATAATAATGATAATCTGTGCATCCCTAGAAAAAAAATTGTCAAGGTAAAAATTAGAGGTGCAGCAATTCGAGTCGAGTAATTTTTTAATCAGTCTGAAGAAAATGAATCACCAGCTATTTTGATAATCGATAAATGGTTTCAGTCATTTTTCAAGCCAATGTATTGCTGGTTCCAGCTTCTTAAATGTCAGGATTTGATGCTTTTCTTCGTCGTTAATGTCAGCCTTTGGGTTTTACACTGCTGGCTGGACAAATGAAGAAATTTGAAGTTTGGGCTCTGGGAAATATGATGAAAAATGTTTTTTTTTCCTTATGATTTATAGACTTGCCGATTACTCCATCAATGTTGCAGCAGAATAACTGGAAATGAAAATAATCCTTAGTTGCAGCCCTAGTCAAAAAAATCATAATTTCCAAAGGAGATACAAAAGTTAGTGTCTTGTGTTGAACTGTGCTCTGATTCACATTGTTCACCTCCCTTTCTCTCTTTTCTCTTGTATCCCAGCCGGTGCAGTCATCAGAGCACATGGCAGCATTTGGTGTGTTTGGCTTGTGCCAGATTCATGCCTTTGTGGACTACCTGCGCAGCAAGCTCAATGCTCAGCAGTTTGAGGTGTTGTTCAAGAGTGTCATCTCCCTGGTGGGCTTCATCCTGCTGTCCGTGGGCACCGTCCTCATGCTGACTGGTGAGATGCACCAGTAGATATATTGACAAAGGGCAACGTAGTGGATGGGGAAAAAATATAAATGTCTCCTTCCCTATCTTCTTCTTTCCTTTTGTGAGAAGTATTGAAGTTCTCTTGGTTTGGACCGTCAATTACCAAAAGTATATTTCCCTCAGGTAAAATCTCTCCATGGACTGGTCGTTTCTACTCTCTGCTGGACCCCTCCTATGCCAAGAACAACATTCCCATCATCGCCTCTGTCTCTGAGCATCAGCCCACAACCTGGTCCTCATACTACTTTGATCTTCAGCTGCTGGTCTTCATGTTCCCAGGCAAGTGCACACTCAGCAGAAACGCACCGTAACAAGAGGTTTATACTGTGATCATGCAAATTTTTATACAAATGCAGCATACAGCTCAGTGTATCCTTGTTGAGATTTTGACTGACCGTTACCTTTCCTCACCTCAGTCGGTCTTTACTACTGTTTCAACAACCTTTCGGATGCCAGGATCTTCATCATCATGTACGGAGTCACCAGCATGTACTTCTCAGCTGTCATGGTACGTCCTGTATAGAGCTATTTTTCTACATCTCAGATGTCTCTGAGGAAAGCAGTTGATCTATTTGCTTTTGGAGTTTGTCACATTTCAACAGTGTCACCAGAAGAAGACACATTATTAAGAAACGGCATTAAACATAACAGAAGTAAATGGAAAAACAAAAATTTATATTTGGAAAGTGAAACTTTGTACATCACATGGGTCAATGTATTGCTCATTTGTTGCCTCCTCAGGTTCGTCTGATGTTGGTTCTGGCTCCAGTCATGTGCATCCTGTCAGGCATTGGCGTGTCCCAGGTGCTCACCACTTACATGAAGAATTTGGACGTCAGCCGGCCAGACAAGAAGAGCAAGAAGCAGCAGGACTCCACCTACCCAATCAAAAATGAGGTAGGAGGTCAGAGAGCCTGGTTCAGAGTGCTGTTAAAGCTGTTATCTACGGTCTGTTAACATTTTATGTACATGGTTTGACATGAAGCATCATTGGATTAAAACTGGTTAGACCTCATCTTACAGCAGGAGGCATGATGTACATTATCCAGTATTTACATATGGTTTCAGAGACGACAAGTATATTTAATGCCTCCTTTGCTCTAGTGCTGACTACACTGGTAGAAATTTCCTCAAGTACTTTAATTTAGTATTTCAATTTCATGCTACATTTTACTTCTACTTCATTGTATTTCAGAGGAAAATATTGTCCTTTTCAGTGCAACACATTTTCAAATAAAGATTTTACATTTTAAAAATAGATTATGTATATGATAAGCTTTACAAATATAAGGAATTTTTACCGTGGCTCCCACATTCTGCTCGTGGGCCGCTTTTAAAAGCAGTGTCTAGTTTGGCTCCTTGTCACCTCTTGAATGCTTCTTAGTTGTTCCGCCAGAGACTTTTGCCCTCTAAATGTCTAAGAGGGTTTGATTAACTTTTACATTAATTACCAAAGAGGCAACTTTTCCGGAGTAGAATTTAGCCTCCAAAATGAATACAGATTTGTGTATTATTTATAATATTTATTTATTTTTAATCTAAAGCATCTTTGATTTAAGTAGTCAGAATAAAAGCACTCTGATGGTCCCAGTGACAGAAGGGTGAAACCTGGTGACATCCTGTGTTGTATATTCCTACCAGGTTGCCAGTGGGATGATTCTGGTCATGGCCTTCTTCCTCATTACGTACACCTTCCACTCTACCTGGGTGACAAGCGAAGCCTATTCCTCTCCCTCAATTGTCTTATCGGCCCGTGGAGGTGATGGCAGCCGCATCATCTTTGACGATTTCAGAGAGGCCTACTACTGGCTCCGCCACAACACTCCTGAGGTCAGTCAGTCAAATCCAAAGAAATGGAGAATAAGTAAAGTAATTCTTAAATATGGTTCTGAATGATCTGAAGACAGAGTGTTGCTTCCATTCAGTTTAGTGAGATTTTATTTTGTGTTTCCAGGATGCCAAAGTCATGTCGTGGTGGGATTATGGCTATCAGATAACTGCTATGGCGAATCGAACCATTTTAGTGGACAACAACACATGGAACAACACGCACATCTCCAGAGTTGGACAGGTGAGGTGGGGACGTTTGGGCAAGGGTGATCGTGCTGCTAAATTGCTGCTGTAACGACTGGGCTGTTGTTTGTTCTGTAGGCCATGGCATCCACAGAAGAGAGGGCCTATGAGATCATGAGGGAGCTGGATGTCAGTTATGTCCTGGTCATCTTTGGAGGCCTGACGGGCTATTCTTCAGATGGTACGTCCCAGAATCAGTAGAGGGAATTTATAAATTTAACAGACTAGGGGCCACCTCTGTAATTTATTTATGTTTGTCCTCATTACAGACATCAATAAGTTCCTGTGGATGGTCCGTATTGGGGGAAGCACGGACACAGGCAAGCACATCAAGGAGCATGACTACTACACCCCCACTGGAGAGTTCAGAGTGGATCGTGAGGGCTCACCTGTCCTGCTCAACTGCCTCATGTACAAGATGTGCTACTACCGCTTCGGCCAGGTCTACACAGAGGCCAGTAAGTGACTCTACAGCTTAGTGTGATCTGTATCCTCATGTATAATGTATAAACTTCAGCCTTTTGTACTGTAATTCTGATGATTTTATAATGTCCTTTGCAGAGCGCCCACCTGGTTATGACCGAGTGAGGAACGCTGAGATTGGGAACAAAGACTTCGAGCTGGATGTGTTGGAGGAAGCCTACACAACAGAGCACTGGCTGGTTAGGATATACAAGGTAAAATGGTTAACTTACTCTTTACCCTGTTCCGTGAGAAGTCATATCAGTCTGAGGATTGTTTGAAACCCAAAATTGTTTACTGGTGAGCTTGAGATCTTCAGAAATGTATGGCATTCATTTGAAATCAGACTGGTGTGGTGATAGAATAAGTCTGTCCATTTGACTTGATGAACTAAGTCTTGTGTTCCATTTTTCCTTTAGGTCAAAGATCTGGACAACCGGGGTCTTTCAAGGACATAAAACCTTCAGACAGCAGTGGAAAACAGCCTTTTAGCGCACAGCACTGAACACCTTCCCCTGTGGTCTGCAGATGAGTGGGGGGGAAAAAAAGAGTACTTTTTATACTTTTGTTTAGGGGAAGAAAATTGCATCGAAGAGATTTTTTTTTTTTGTGGATGATTTTCATTTTGTTTATTTTGTTATAATGAAATTTCTCATCTGGGATCAGAGGGAGCTGGTGTCAAAACGTCCAGTCTGATATCAGGAAGTTGAATTTTCCATGAAGCGGTCACAAGAAAACAGTGTTCATTTGAGAGCGCTTTGGATTTTTACAATGTGGTCAATTAAAGTGGGGTTAAATGTGAACAAATGGTCTGTCTTTCTTTCGTCACAAAATACATCATTTGACTAGGGGCTTGTAGGGGATCTACACAAGGCAGTTCAACTCACATCAAGAAAATCTGATCAAAATTGTACAAATAAAACCATATAAAAATTGGACCAAGAACCTTCATAATGAAGGTAAAGTAGATTCCAGTGCATTTGATGTAGTCTGTTTTTTTGCATCATGCTCACACTTGTTACTCAGATTCAGTCACTGTATTCCTAAAATTAACTTTGATTATTCATGTGATAGTACATCTTTACACTTTTGACCAGTGTCACACATACAGTATGTAGGTGGTATTAGAACCTGACTGGTATCTGTATCCGCCTGTATGTTGACTGATTAAAAAAACTGTTTCACAAAAAGACATCCTTGGGGTGATTTAAATGTATTATATTTCCACCTAAGTTTAGTTTCAGTGCACTCATTTAAGACAAAGCTTGTTCATCCTTAAAATATCCCAGCTGTTAAATGTTTGTCACAAGAGTTAATCACAATTGAGGGATCACTGCAAAATAAAAAAGCATGTACATCAGCCAATGTAGCCATATCAAAATCATGTAATGCCCCAATATCAGCCTCAGGGATTGCATATTGATAGAAATTTACTATGAAAGCATTTTAAGATATGGTAGTATTTTTTTTATTGTAGTGCAATTGGCAATACATGTCAACTTATTAAAATGAGTGTTAGAGGAAAGTATATACATTTAGAAGAGAAAAGAGTAACCAAACAAATTTAATCTCCCCTGCAAAAAAAAGAGAACAGTAAAGTCTTTTCTCTGATACATTCAGATTAATAAAACCATTTTAAAAGCGATATAAAGTGTCCATTAGCTTTTTTTTTTTAAAAACAAAACAAAAACAAACAGCAAACACAGAGCTCCTCACAGTCTGGGCTGGTCTGGCAGATCTTCCATAAGAGCAGGATTTTTTCTACAGATGTATGCATTGGGACTGTCATCCAGCTTCACCAGCTCAGCCAGAGACGACACACAGGGATCGTGGTCGAGGAGCATCGTGGGCAGACGGGAGGATTTGCGCTCGATGCGACAGGAACGGCGCACTGGGGTCAGAAACTTCAGATCTTTGATGTTGCTCTTTCTCCTGGATGCACTCCTGCTGACATCCTCTGCGATTGTCTTCTTGACACTGAACAAGGGATATTAATAAAAAAAATAATAATTCTGTTACAAGTGAAAATAAATCACTTTGCAACTATTCAATTCACAATTTAATAAAGAAATAATTTAATAATGAAACAATTTATCAAAAGGGGGAAAAAAAGAAAAACAGTGTACTGCATAAAACATTTGATGGACTCACCTTTGCAGGAATGGTGTGGTCTTCACACTGTACTTCACTACTGAAGCATCCTCCATCTCTGGTGTGGTCTCCATCACACACTCATCATCATCATCATCTGACTCCACTCCCTGATCATCACTTTCTTCTTCTTCATCCTTCACTTGCTCGACCTTTGGCTTCTCGCCGACATCCTCAGACATTTTATTCTTCAGCTCCTCCTTTTCACATTCATCCTTTGGCTTGCCTTCCATCAGCTCAACATCATTGCACACATCTGTCACCTGTGAAAGTTCTAATGGAAACAAAAATGACAGGAGTGCTGGTGTGAACAGAAGTATCTCCATTCAGTGCAAAAACAAAGGCAGTTAGAATTATTTTTCATCCTTAGACAAATGCTAGTGAGCCGATTAGCGCTGTAACATTTAGTTGATCGAAAGAACATTAGGTGACAGCCACATTAAAAACTGATTCATGATTCAACCAATTATATACTTATACTTATTTTTTTAAGAAAACCCTAACTGCACTGAATTCAACAAAATGCACCACTCTACTCTGACGAAAATCATAGTGGACAGACATAACTGAACGTACCGTTGTTACAGCTTGAGGGGGTTGCCAGGGCTTCCAAAGCATCACACAGATTCACAACAATCTGTTGAAATGAAAACAAAAGAAGAGAACATGATCTATCACTGCAAAGGTAATATT